>JABSTB010000371.1:0-31224 GCA_013756995.1 Neonectria neomacrospora
GTCCACCCGTCCCTCCTCCAGCCCCGCGTCGCCGTCGTCCTCAACGTGCCCCCGCCGTGGCACCCGTGGCTCTTCGCCCTGCGGCTCGTGAGCATCCTGCCCGCCCTGTGGTGGGGTCTGCCGTCGGCCCTCCAGCTGCTGCTGCGGGTGCTCCCCGGCCCGGAGCTCGTCGTCGTCGTCGGCGGCGGCGCCGGGCCGTCGGTGCTAAGCGTCGATGCCGATGCGCGGTATGCCCTGACCGAGACGGGGCTGGCTACCATCTGGGTGCGTTACCTTACACTGCATTGCAGGGGAAGCCGGCTGCGTGTGCGAGGGAGAGGGAGACGCAACAAGGAGTACAGAGTGCTGATTGATGCTTGTGGTTACAGTGCTTTGCGTCCGGGTACCTGTCGTTCTTCTTTACCGACTGCTTGATGTCTCGATGGTCAGTTGTCCCGGGCTTCCTGCAAGCCGACAAAGACTGACTCTGCAGGCTCATCAACTACACTCCCCAGGCCACCATGGTCCGCCTCCTCACCATCAACGCCCTCAACGCATACATCACCTCGGGCGTCCTCACCCTCGCCGGCGGCTTCCAAGACCCTCGCCTGCTCCTCCCCGGCTGGATCGGCATCGCAACCGTCCGTCCTCCCCCTCTCATTCCTCTCTCTCACCGCTACAGAACTCTATATGGGAAGGCATTGCGAAATACTAACCACCCAGCCCAACCTCGAACAGACCCTGACAGTGCTCTACCACATCACGCACCAGCAGATCAACATCCGCAAGGAAACGTCGACGTCCATCAACGTCTTCTCCATCGCCAGCTTCATCAGCATGGTCACCCTGCTGGCCCACATGCACGCCCACGTCCCCGGCTACCCCCAGATACCCCTAATCGCTTCCAGTCGGCGCGCGTGGGACGAGGCGTCGCGTGTTGTCGCCCAGGTCAGGGGTGGCCCGGAGCACGACGACTTGTGAAGCCTACGAAGAGTACAGTACATATACAAGGTCTAGCGTAGGTACGTACGCTTGGTACCTCCGTACGAATGGGGTTATGACGGTAAGGTGATGGTTGGTGCCGAGCCGGATTAGGCGCCCCTGGTTTTCCGTTTGTTGCTGTCTGGAACATTGATATCCCGCCCGCTGTTGTTTGGGCTCACGCATTTGCTGCTACCGCATATTCCGTCTTGTTCAGTTCAGGGAGTTGGGGGAGGGGGGTTTTCATGGTTGTCGTGTGCTTCTCTACAAACCTATCACGGGCTCGGGCGTCATTTGTCTTTCATCATCTGCTTGTTTAGTGCCCCGGGCTCGGGCGCGTTCCCTTCATATGCTGTCATGAGCTGTGTTTAGTAGCGTCTTATCTAGTTAATGCCGTCTCTATAAGGCTGGGTTGAAATCCCAACTACAATGCCCACTTATTCAAGTTGTCGCCCAAATACCGTCTCGACATGCACGTCAGGCGATAACTTCAACTTCACAACTACTGTGCATTCAATTGTCATTTCGGAATCGCTGTTGTATTTTCCTGACTACTGCTAGGCTTGCCCGGGAATGTTGCTATAACGAGTGACCGACAAGCCAGATCTGCTGTTACGCCTTGCCCGTAGTCTAGTCTTCTGCACGGAAGGGCCAGAAGCGTGTGTTCTCGCCCCTGGCCCTTGAGCGGGTGCAAAAAATAACACTCTTCCATCTTCCAAAGTTATAGAGCCACCAGGAGCCTGCTCGCCCTGATGGATGCCCGTCGTCCTAAAGTAATCGGCGTCGAGCCTCGGGGTGTCCGCGTGGACACTTCCGGATAAGGCGCAAGCCTGAGGCCATGCGTCCCAAAGTCCTATTCACGCCAACGAGCCCGGGGACGGCTAATGTTGACAGGACGACGGGGCATGCAGAGCTTTAGAAGCCGTGGACCTTGATGGTCTTGGCATCTAGCTCGAGGCCTCCGGTCTTGTCGATGAGGAATTCCTGAACATCTTTGCGCTGATCACCCTGGAGCTGGATCACCTCGCCCATCTCGGTATCGTTGACAATGGTGCCATTGCAAGCTGTGGTGCACGGGTTAGCGTCGGAGCAAGGGCGCAGAGTGAGTGAGAAACACTTACCGAACTTCTTCTTGATGACCTTGAGAATCTTCTTCTGGTCAAACTTCTTTGGGAGACCCTGGACAGTGGTCAGAGTCTTACGTCCATTACGCTCTGTGAGTTAATGTTAGCGGCGAGGCATTAACGATAGGAGGAGCATGCAGCAACGCAACGCGTATCCCATGACCAGAGAGCAAGAGCTCACGCGAGGGTTCGTGAGATGCATCCTAGTGAGGGAGAGGCGACGCCATGGCAAGGGGAGACAACGTACGTTGAATGCGTATATGGATGTAATTCTGCGTCTGCTTGGTTTCTCCTGTGTCTTCGTCTGCTTCGGCGAAGGGGTCTATAGATCGGCGGAGTCAGTCTAAATTCGGGGTTTGCCAGGGTCCATGGAGGAGGGGAGCGGAGGAGGGATGTGGAATAAGCGGGGTCGCGATGATTGGCTTGGCAGCAGCAAATGCAGGTACACACGATGATGTGCGCCGAACCTCGACAGCTGCTGGGACAAGCAAGAGCTGGGCCGGACCAGACAAAGCCGAGGAAGTCAAGCCCTGGTGGACGACACGACACCATTGTGTGACGCGAAGAAGTGGTAGGGAAGCCCGGAGAAGTCGGTTGCATGACGGAGTCTCGGGTCGGTAGGAGAGGGAAAACGGGATGGGATAGAAGGCAGGCAAGGAGAAGTGATGTTATTCAAATCCAGGGATGGACGTACCGTAGGTCTTCAGATTTTCGATGGACATAAACTCGGAGGTAGCGGGGTGACCTTGGGAAATGGGTTTTGTAAAAATGGAGATGTTTTCAGCGACCGCTGGCTGGGATAGCGCCTCGCTGTGAGTGGAGTGGATTGGACGGGAAGTGCGTGTGTTTGTGCGACGGAGCGAAGCTGGGTATGCGACGGAGGAGCTTGAAGTTGGGAGCTGGAAGCTAGAGTTGGGGTTGGTTTGCGACAGAGTCGAGATGCGTGATGGATGAGGTCAAAGATGAGGACTTGTCTTGACTTTGCGACGGGTTGAAGGGGGAAGGGGAGGAGGAGGGAGAGAGAGTTAAGAGGAGGGGCAAGACAGAGTGAGTGAATGTGGGCGGTGCGTGGCGGGCGGCGGGACGGAGCGAGAGAGAGAGGTTGCGGCCTGAAATATGAGGCGTGAGGCCCTATTTGTCGCTGAGTGAGGGACTGAGGTGCCCGTGCGGCAACAGGGCGACCGGCCACCAATTCCACCGCCGTCCACCACTATCCCTGAGATGCCTTGGTGCCCACATTCACTGGCTGGACGGGCAGCCCACCCAAGGGCCACTGGAGATATTCGTACAGTACATGGGGGCAGTACACACACACATTCTCACAGGCCACGCGCAGTCACCACACCCTCGTTGCCTCCCAACCCCCAATCACACTCACACCGCCACAGCCCCCGTCACTCAGAGCCCCAGAGGCCCAGAGTCCCAGAAACCCAGGTGGCTGGCTGGCTGTTCGTCATTCCAGACTCCAGAGCCAGCGGCCAGCCCTACCCAGTTCCGGCCCCTCCCCCAGCCTGGCCGGTAGGGGACTCCGTCAGGTACGGATTGCTCCGCCCCTGTACGAATACCCGGACCTGGCCTGGAAGGCTCTGGAGGGGTTGGCCACGCTCATCGCCACCAAGGATAGGTTCATTTCATGAACATTTTGCCTTAATGCTCGGAAAAGCCCGTTGCCATTCACGCCCGATGACGATTATTTACAGTTCGCTGGTGTGTATTGATGGAGACCTCCAAGGCTCGTCACAGCGCAACACGTGAACTATCTTTCCCCCTGTGGAATTGTCACATTGTGAATCAGGCTGGCTGCACAGCCCCCGGCACCCCCTGTTGTGACGTGTGAACCAACCGCAATCCAGGTACTGATCGATTGCCAGACAGCCCGGGACGCTTCCGGAGGAGGGACGCCTCTTCATCACTGTGAGCTGAGCTGCCTCCAATGTACGGAGTATCCGGTGCCTCAATTACTGACTGAGCAATACGCAGTTCCTTTCAAGCAACTGGCCCAATTCCGCCAACTTCGAAGCTGCGCCTAAGACATGCACAAAGCAATGCCCGCAAGCAGCCCGATCGAGCCCTGCAAGCACGACCGCCGCCTCCGCCGAGCTGCGAGTCACCACCGCCCAGCCCGAGGGTGCCTTCGCGGGGCCGCGTGACGCACCTCTGTCCAGTCCATATACCGGCACTAGTCATGCTCGGGTGTACTATACTTCATGAGAACAGTCATGAGCTGTGGGCCGGGCAAGCCGTTGTGGCTAGTCGCCTTTCGCCTTATCGTTCAAGAGTCTCGCCACCCGATTGATTTATTGCCCCACGCTGTCGGAAGTGCCAGTGGTCTTTCAACTTCCCCTGTGATTCTCACTACAATTGACTACGGAAGAGGACTTGGGTTGGTCACTTTGTCACTCTGATCCCATCCAGGGTAGGCCATGACCCATGCGGGATTGGAGACGTACATTCAGCGTAACTGCCTTGCCAGCATTCCGTAGTGATGCGACCTAATCTAGGACATATGCCGTAGCAACACAATAGTCCCTTGGGGCCCCCGTTTTCGGTGAATCGCTCTTAGATTTTCCGCTCTCTTGGAACGAAGAGTGCGTTATACCCCGGTGTATTTTTGCTACCAGGAGACCCAGTACCAGTTGCAGCCACCTTTTTAGAAAGTACTGTTAAAAAGACCTTTCAAGAGCTCCTAAGGAGATAAATAACCAGGTTTAGTCAAACACATTTAATATACTCATAGAATCAATGAGATTGTTTTATCTTTTGTGATTTTGTTGTTGCGTTGAGAAGTTTGAATGCTGATCCTAGACATCTGTACGGAACCCCGCGAGCAAATTTACATGGGGTCGACTGTACGTTCTCCTGGTCGCGAGGAGTCTTGATAATGCCAGTAGTTCCCCACCCAACAACGTCTTCCGGGCCAGAACCCGATGGGTATTGAATATCGTCCGCGGCCATTTTGGAAGTAAAAATTGCTCCTCATTTGTCCGGTACGATCTGTAATTGCTAGGCAGTTTTGCGACACTTGCGTAATGTCAGCTAATCGAGAACCATGATGGATGTTGGACTGTGTGTTTTTTTCCAGCGGCTCAGGAATCGAGCTCGGCGCGCTCGAGTTCGGCGTGTTCGCAGTTATGAAGGCATTAAAACTGCGAGATGAGATGGCAGATACAAAAACAACATTGCATAAAAAGGTTATCAAGGTAGAAGCTGTCCTGGAAGAAGAACAACCAAGAGAAGTCACATTTCACATCACGCAGAGTTCCAACACCAGCCAACGGCCACCAACCACCAGCCACTCTTATCTCCTATCAGAAGTGTCTCCGATCTGAGTTGCAAGGAGTACGACTGCCTCTGGCGATGGCGGTAGAGAACCGAGAAGCCGCGCATCACTACGTCATGGACATCATTTCCACTGAGAACTAAACAACCACCCGCAGTAGACAGACCACGGGCAAGTTGGACATTTACATGGTTGCGGACACATTGAGGTAGATGAAGCTTGCCAAGAATGGCGGTCAGATGAGACTGAAAATAAGACGGCTTCCTGCTCACACGGAAGTCGAAGGCAAAGAAATAGCAGCTGCAAAGGGGGCGGAATGCTAGAGAGAAAACCGCAGAACCGGCCCGAGGGCAGTGACACAGTCGACGATCTCCCCTCCTTGAGCTCCGCGACCATGTCGATGCTTGCCAAGTTGCGCCATATTGGCCAGACCCTCAACAGAAGAAAAGTCGTGTCTCACAACAGTTCAGCTGCACCGACTAAGTTCTCGTGTATGCCGCTCGAAAACGAATACATGCAATGATTCGCATGGTGGTTGGCTCGATGAGAAATGCGGGAAGCCACTTGGGCACCTTTGTTTTGCACAACTGCCGAGCGAGTTGTCCAATGAACTCTCACTTGCATGCTCCTCAGCCTGAAACAGTACATTGGGTATTGCGTCTCACTCGAGTATATTTGATCCCACTCTTTCCCCACTACTCCTATGTCTTCTTGTCTTGCCGCGAACCATCTATTCAACCTTGCCCACTCTTTGTCTCTTTGGCCCATTCACACCCTCCTCGGAGACAACACTGCCTATCATGGAGTCCGAACCAAACCCTCCATTGATGAGCCTCGCTCGCCTACAGAAGATTGATCAGCTGCGCGAGAACAACATCGGAGCCTACCTGCCGCTGCCTCAGCTTGTGGCGGTCGGGGATCAGAGCTCTGGTAAATCTTCGCTGTTGGAAACCTTAACGGGAATTCCCTTTCCTCGTGGCCAGGAACTCTGCACCCGATATGCGACCCAGATCACTCATCGTCGTGAAGATGACGCTCGCATCGCCATTAGCATCGTCCCTGGACCACATGCTACGCCGGGTGACAAGTTGGTGCTAGAGTCATACCACAGACAAATGCAGACGACCGCAGAGCTTCGCACTAACTTCCCAGCCATCTTAACTGAGGTACGCATCCTTGACCTTGGTATCCGTATTCCCCTGACCTAACATTTTATGTCAACACCAGGTCAATATCTACATGAACATTAAGCTCCCAGACAACCCCACCGGCAAGGAGGCAATTTCCGAAAACATCCTGAAGATTGAGAAATGCGGTCCAGACGAGGACTACTTGACCATCATTGATGTGCCCGGTATCTTCCGCACAACTACCGAAGGGGTCACCACCAACGAAGACAGGGACCTAGTCAAGGCCATGGTGCAGAGGTATATCAAGGATGACCGAACTATCATCCTTGCTGTTCTACCCAGCAACGTCGACGTTGCCACTCAGGAAATCCTGGCTCTCGCAGAGGAGAGCGACCCGACCGGAGAACGCACTCTCGGCATTCTGACCAAACCGGATTTGCTGAGGGAGCGCAGCGCCAAACTCACCGCCTGCAGTTTGGTTGAAGGGAGGCGGAAGCCCCTCAACCTCGGCTACTATGTTGTCCGAAACCGCGGCGGGGATGATGATGGTGACGACGACGACAGCTGTGTTGCCAACCGAGAGGCCATGTTCCGCGAAATGCCCTGGTGCGAACTACCGGAGGACCGAGTGGGTGTATCTGCCCTGCGAGAGCGACTTGAAGAGCTCTTAGGCCAGATCACCGACCGGGAGTTCCCTCAGCTCCGCGCCGAGACACGCCAGGCACTTGATGCAACCGAGAAGGAGCTGAAGGGGCTCGGCCCACCTCGAAATACAGAACGTCAACAACAATTGTACCTGGCGAATATTGCCAGTCAATTCCAGAAACTGGTTCGAGCTGCCCTAGATGCTGATTACTCCGCACATCTGGCGTTTGAAAGAAACGAGCTTCGCCTCATCACGGCCGTCATCAATACTACAGAGCGGTTCAACACGGACTTTGGCGACTTTTCTCAAACTTACAGCTTTCAGGCTGGGTCAAACGCCCAGCCTGACACGCCCGTCATAGTGTTCACCCCTGACCATTTCTGGGGAAACGAATCAGATGCCGGGACTCTTGACATGTCCCAACTTGACGTTCTCGTACCTGATGCGTTCCCCGCCCTGCACAAGGTCATCGCCACGGATTGGTATACGGGCCCCTCCAAGAGCGGTATTCTGAACTGGATCGAAGCTATGAACCGGCGTTCCCGCGGGCTTGAGCTTGGGACGTTCGGCAAAAACATCATCGCGACTGTTTTCCGGGAGCAGTCAACGAAATGGGAAAGAATGACAAAGCAATACTTGAGCAAAGTCATTCTCCTCGTCCACAGATTCATTGTCACAGCTCTGGAGGAGGTCTGCTCGGACGCCCAGGTGCGCGAGGATCTCTTGTCTGTCATGTTGCCTGACCTTCTTGCGAAATATGAGGACGCAATGAAACGGGCAACCTTTCTCGTGGATGTGGAGCGGGACCTGAAGCCGTACACCCTGAACCAGTACTTCAGCCACATCCACCAGAACCTCTACGGCACTCGAGTCAAGGATATTCTGAAAACTTATGCCAGGCAGGAAAATGATAATCAGTGGCACCAGGTCGTCGTCGGTTTGAGTTCTGTCCAGCCTGCAGTGAGCAGCAAGAGCAGCATTGAAATCGCCAGAGAAGGTATCCACGACATCGTCGAGGCATATTATAAGGTCGCCCACAAGCGATTCATCGACAACTTATTCAGCCAAGCTGTTAACTATGAGCTTCTGTCCGGGCCCAATAGTCCGCTTGGGCTGTTTTGTGAGCAATGGGTCCTCAAGGCGGGTACCAGCAAGCTGCTTGCCATAGCAGGGGAGTCCCGCCGGACCAGAGACCGGAGGCAGAAGCTGAAGAGGAAGGCCGAGGTTTTGGAGGACGCCATGTGGATTTTGCGTTGAAGTTTTATGTCTTTGAAGTGGTTAGTTGTAGTTGGCAACTGCATCAGCCCAAGGGTGGTCGCCGTGCTTCCGGAGAAGCGCCAGCGTCGGCGTCAGTCTCGTTCGTATCAGTAATTTACACTCGTTCATCCCGATGCCAGCATGCCTGTTGCCTTAGCCATCTTGTCTCACCTTCTCAGTCAAGTCTGTAAGCACTTGAATGTGATAGATAGCTACACGAAATGGGGATAAAGTCATTGCCATGACATTCTTCTGAGCTCCAGACGGTCATCTACGTTCTCACGATGGCCCGTATCAGCTGATTGAGTACGGTTATCCACTGCAGTTGTGGTATCTACCGAACGCGCGACTCGAGCAGATTAACCACACTCGGATACAAGATGCGAGCATCTTAAACATCAATGAGCAACCGCCCCAGCTGGGCGCCGTTGTCTCCTTGGGTGTGTTGTGCCCTTGAAGATGAACCCATGTGCCGAAATTTGCTAAACGATGTTCGTGCAATGTGCCTAGGCGAGATATATCTGAATCGATGAGGGCCTGGGAGGGTAAGTGGTCGTAACTTTTAGCAATGGATGCCACCAATGATGCGTGTCATGAGGATGGTTGGGCGCTCTGCGGGCTAGGAGTTATAGGCGACGATACTGGGGATGTCAGCGTTGTCTGTCTGGGGCTGTTTTGTGACGTTGTCTTACCACCTCGTAGTTTCATAAATGGCTCAATCTAAGATGTTCTCCTTGAAGCATAGCAAGTATGCATCTCTTCCCCAGGCTGTCAACTCTCTCACGCCGGCAACAACGGCATATATATCCAGCAGCCCCTTTGTTGATCCGAACTCTCGTTCGGCCCACAATGTCGTCTTGCCATCTTCATACGTCGACAGCACTAAGTGCCATTGATGACCTTGGACGATGATGCCCGGGATAAAACCTAGCTTCGCTAGGGCAGCTAGTTTCGCCGCCTTGTGCTCTCGCTGCTCCTCCTCCGTGGTTGGTGTGTCAAGTCTCTGCGCTTGTCGCTGCCGAAGAAGCTTCTGCCCGACAGTCCAGCGCAGAAACGACCACTGGGCGGCGTGCCAGACACTCATTTGCAACGGGGCTTTGTCTCCCTGTACAGCAGACTTCTTAGTCTCAATGCTGATGAGGAGAGGCCGTTCTTGGGTAACGATGAAGTCAGTGTGGTTGACGGACATGGTGGGCGAGCTTTTACTGAAATCGACTACAGCGGCTTGGCGCCAACATCATATCGATGAACACGGGCGGACTGGCGAGCTGATGGGCTTTGCATTTATTTGCGAATACGGGCGACGGGACGATTTCGCAGTCGGCTGGCTGTTCCGGGAGACTTTGGACCCAGGCCAAGATTTGCTGTGTATCGCGCATGGCATGAAGTGCATGCTATCAATTAAGATGATTAATCAAGGTGAGGCGCGAAAGATTGTAATGTGCCGATCCGACAGCCTGAGTAGATGAATGGATGAATGACTGGTTGACGTAAGGCGAGGATCCCAGGCGCTCATATGCCCCTGTGTTAGCACCGAGAAGCCACATTTCTTCCAGTCACTCTCAGCTCGCGCAGGAGTGGAATCATGGCGATGGTCTAATATTGCCTATGACCCCGAATCTTTCGAAATACGTTCGATGTTCTGGTTGTGTTGTACGAGTTCATCTACCGCAGTCTCTTCTCAGGGCTCGTGAGAAAGTGATCTCTGAGTCTTTCAACTGCGATGAGAATAGAGAGCACTTGGTGGAGCTGGGAAGGCGGTTACGTAGCTCTGAGCGATACACTCAGTATCTCAAGGATAGCGGCCTATTTGTTGAGGGCGAAGAAGCTCAGCGTAAGAGTGAATGGGTAACCAAGGCACGAGAAATGCGCTTGGGTCAAACATAAACGAAGCAACGCATTTCTATTGCTCCAACTTTTGCTGACCGTTCAGGTAAGCCAAACGCTGTAAATGGGCGCTGGGTGGATGAACTGTTGCGAGAATTACAGCACCTACCAACCCCGCACGAGCAGTGAGACTGCTCCTTCGAGCCTCGTTCACACCAGTTTATTGGCGCCTGTCAAACGCGCCGCTGTTCGTGTTGCTGATGCATGCGGGTGAAAGAAAACACTGGACTCATCAACCCCACCAAGACTGGACAGATTTTTGTATGGCAGAGTGTCCGCAAGTTTGTATCAGAATTCTCTTCGCACAACCCATTTTTGCGGGGCTTGTGGCTCGAGAATATCACCTCACCACCATCACACAGGGCTAGGGACTACGCATCGTGCCCCGAACGCCTCCCTGGTCTTCCCTAGCCAGCCGCAAAACTCGTCGAATGACAATGGAGGCCCCGGCCAAATTGGTCTACGAACCCGAGGAGTTTCCCCCGGGCTCCCCGGCCGCTTTCGACGATCTGGACGGCAACGGCTGGAGGCCCATGAGCCGCCACGCTTGTACCTTTGCCCCCCACCACTTCGAGAAGGTCATGGTGAACCTGGTCAACAATCCCAACCTCAACTCCAAGTGGCTATTCCGTGCAGACATTCTGTATGACGACCATCAGCAGCATGGGACAGCACAGCCTCAGTTTGACGGGCGGCATCCCCAGGCATGTACCATCCGGCACTTCACCCGCCAACGGACCATGGTCCGCAAGTTGATCCCGCGGAACACCATGCGCGATGCACCCCTGGATCAGACATGTTGCTTTTACACCTCCTCGCACGCCGCGGAAGGCGAGGCCGCCTTGACGAGGTCCCTCGTCATCTACACTCCCCATGTTGCCGCTGCTGCCGACGTCCCCTTTTACCACCCCAAAGTCAGGGGGATAGCCCAGCTCCACGAGTGGGATCCCCTTTCCAACAAGGGCACCATATCCGTTCATTTTCTGCCATTTCAGGACGAGCAGCCAGGCGAGCAGCCAGACGAGCAGCCAAGCGAGCAAACCGACACGCAAACCGACGCGCAAGCCGAGGAGGTCAAGTTGGGCAGGGTTGCCTATCACCTGCTCCAGATCCTGCATAAACACGGCCAAACCACCTCTACCGGCTATGTCAAGAGAGTTCATCACGACGTCGTTGTGCCCCAGAAGAAGGTCCAGAATCGCTATTCTGAGCTCAAGAACAAGTATGCCAGGAACCTCGTTGACACTTGGGCCGAGGTCACCGATCCATCCAAGCACGTGTTTGAGGACCTAGGTATCGCCGCCTTTCTCATTGAGCTTTGGGCCGACATGTACCAGGACACCAAGTTCCCTGGCTTCGTTGACATTGGCTGTGGAAACGGCCTGCTTGTTCACATCTTGCAATCGGAAGGTTACGCCGGCTGGGGTTTCGATGCTCGCGAGCGCAAGTCTTGGGCGCAGTACAAGTCATCATCGACCTCCTCCCCGTCGGGCGATTCTCTCCAAAGGCTCCTGCTCTTACCGAGCGTAGTCCCAAGGGGAGCTCCCAGCGAGGAGGAGAAACCTATCAACGAGGATGACATCCACGACGGCATCTTCCCCGAGGGCACCTTTATCATCTCCAACCACGCCGACGAACTCACTCCCTGGACCCCGATCCTGGCTGCCATCTCCCGGTGCCCCTTCATCATGATTCCCTGCTGCAGCCACAACCTCACCGGCGACAAGTATCGCGCCGCCTTCCCGCGGGACAAGACCAAGGGTAGGTCGACCTTTGCGTCGCTCGTCGACTGGGTCACGCAGATCGCCGAGGACTGTGGCTGGGAAGTCGAGACGGAGATGCTGCGCATCCCTAGCACCAGAAACACTGGCCTCGTGGGGCGGAGGCGGACTCATGGTGACGTCGAGGTCGACATTCCCGCCATTTTGCAAAAGTACGGCGGGGTCGAGGGCTACTATGCCAACGTCTCCAAGTTGCTCAAGTCAGCTCCCAGAGGCCATTAATCTAATCTAGATCGGGAACAGGGAGGTGGTCAACTAGCTTCATGCTCAGTCCCAGCTTGGCCAACTCTTCCATGGCGTTTCGATCTCGCAGCTCGTCTGTATCCCTTGTGCTCGCGAGCACAAAGTCGCGCCGGAGGAACCAGATGCCCTCCTCAACCCCGTACTGCCGCCCCGTCGGCCCGTCGATCTTGGCCAAGTCCACCACCAGGCTTTTCTTGACGCCAAATACAGCATCGGAGGTTTCGTATGGGTCGCCGCGAAGATACAGAGCACTACAGCAACGTCAGGTTTTAGATCGATCAGAACGGCGGAGGCGAGTACGACATACATGATGAGATGGCCCCACCCTTGCTTCTCAAACATGAAGTGCAAGTGTGCCGGCCTCCAGCAATGCCTGTTGAGAAGGCCCAACAGCTTCCCCACCGGTCCATCATTAGGGATTGGGTAACTCACTGGCTTGACAGCCGTGAACCAGAATACTCCCTCGGAATCGCTAGTCATCACGCAACGCTCACTTGGCCCTTCACGACCTGTGTGCTGCACATCATAGTACCCTGTCGAATCCGTCTCCCAGATTTCAACCTTGACGCCGGGGATGGGATTTCCCTCGCTATCTTTCACTGAGCACACAACAAGAAGGGGCTCTCCTTCGGGGTCAGACGTCATGGAAGAGCCGTTAGAGAGGGTGGGCGCATCATGTGTGTGGAATGGCCCGAGGACGGATCCTTCAGTGCAGGACGTCGGTTTAGGGTGGTTGATGGCATCGACGAGGAGGGAGAGGCCGAGGATGTCGGAGAGGAGGATGAATTCCTAGATGAAATCAGCGAGTTTCTTCTTCTTTCCTCTCCTGTATATAGAACACGTCCGCATGATCGAGGAGGGGCGGGGCGTTGGTGTCCATGGCCATGTTGGGGAGTTTGCGAGAAGTAATCAACAAAGACCAACTGCGAAAGCGATATTCTTGCTTAAAAAGGGGCGGCTTGTTTGATGAATGCGTGCTTGCGGGTATCCCGGGCTTCAAATCCCCCACATTGTTCGGAGCATCCGTCCGCCAATTCCTAACGTCGGCAGATCTGCCGGGAACGGGGTTCTTTTCCCATTTCGCGGTGCTATCTCCAACTTAAGCATATCTGAACCGCGACCATGGAAGATAACGAACATGAGGAGGACTTGGCGCCGTACTATTGCATCACAGAGGCCCGGTGCAGACTGTGCCAGTTCGCGTTGAACGACAATGAGCTGGTTTACGCAGGTATGGCGCCGCTCCGCCAGCCCTCGACTGCTACTGACGCGCGCGTCTCTGTTTAGCCGTTGGCGATCGTGTTTCGGACGAATTCGAGTTTCAACAGCAACTGTCCATTTACGACGAGGACCTAGACATCAACATTCACCTGTGTCTCGGTGACAACTGCCTATTACGCTCTAAAGCGACCGTATGCTTCCACTCCCGCTGCTACGAATTCCGCTCCTATACAGTCACTCCAGCATTCCTCGCCGCCACCAAGTACGCCTTTGTCGCACCGGCCCACGAAGAGCGACGACGAGCTGACTATATCCAGCGGGCTTTAGCCCGGAATCTGCAACTGGCCACCGGCTGGCCCCGGGAACTTCCCCACGAGCTGTGGCTGATGATTGCTGAGCCCATGGTCCAAGAATGTGCTGTTTTCAACATTGAGGAGCTGGTGCACTGCAGTGATGCGATTGGCGATTCTGTGATCGACCTGAAAAAGCCAGTGTACGTAACATACGTCAAGGTGGACGGCCGATACTACGTCTGAAGTTTCCTGAACGCACTTGGAACTGACAGCAAACAAGCGTACCTCTTGCTCCCAGCTCGAACTGAGAAGCAAGAGACGGACGTCGACGAAAGTAAAGATCTATTCGTGGCAGAGGATCATGTTGGGATCCGTCGGGTCATTTTCGTCTCGCCCAGCCGCCGTGATGAATGGTGTAGTAGCCACCCAAACGTCCCTGGTGCTTGGTGGAGACACATCCCCCGCGAGGCGATCTCTTCTGCTGCCGCCATTAAGACCAACGTAGGCGATCATCATCAATGTGCGATTCCGTTTCTAATACACCAGAAGGGCCTAATAGTTAGGGACATCCAGAGCACCCTTGAGAAGCCTATCGCTAGAGTATCTCGCATCGGCTGGCAAGTCCCAGTCCCATTCCCTCCCTCCGTGGTCGACCTCTTGACACTCAAAACACCACGAAAAGACCCAATCCGGCTTAGAATGCGCTTCTTCGATTGCAATTCTCCCGATATCATTGGATACTCTATTGCGACTGATGGAATGCATATCTTTGCCATCATATCCCATAAACAAGGTCAAAAGCCTAATGTGAGGTTATATGAGGACGTTCACTCTAGCATTTGCTTTTGGATGTACATGCCGATAAACCAAGGCGAGTATCTCACTGAAGTGTGCAGGCGGGCTGGCCGTTTAAATATCGACAACGAGGTTATCGGAATTACAGTATGAGGTATCATCTCTTTCCCCCCCGGCCTATACTAATACTTTTATTCCAGCTCTCTACAAGCCGAGGACGAACTGTCCTATTTGGGCTGTATGGACATGGAAACGTCAATTTTCAACGTATAATTGCCCTCCCGCGCGAGCCACATCGAGTCTACTTTAATGACCCCGATGACATTCCTGGCAAACGCAGTATCAGCTTCGTTGCTTTTGATCAAGGCGCTGCTCGTCCTACCATCGTCAAGCCAACTATGCCAGCCAGCCCAGATGTGCTGCCTGAGGTACCCCGGTCCATCTCGACACCCCCGTACACGCAAAGTAACGAAATATGGCTTCATTCGTCGTGCTCTATGGTGGGCGTGGTTGAGGTTCATCCTTGCATCAACAAAACTTCTATGTATCGGCCGGTGATGGGGATGCTCCTCCATTACGCTGATGGTCATCGCGAAAGCATAGGGCAGTTTCGCCTAGATTGGGCCGTCGAGCCTATCATGGTTGCTAAGCTGGAGAAGCTGTATCTTTGCGGAAAACGGACCAAGGAATCATAGGGTTACGTGGCACATGTTACAACTGAGCCTCCGGCTAGTCGAGCACAAAGTAACTGGCTTGACGTCGACCAGACTGGCACATTAGAATGGTGGTTCTCATCTCGGCATAGCGTTTTGTTTTACAACAACATCCGACTGAATTGATTCCAACAGACTTGGTTGTCTTCTTCTTCACCATAGCGTCGCGGAACACAACATTTGTCAGAGGTATCGTGGACTGGGAGTCGGCAGGGTGGTATCCTGCGTATTGGGAATATGCCTCGGCGATTGCACGATTCAAGTCGGGGAGTGACTGGCCGGAGACTTTAGATGCCATCATAAAATCGTACCCGCTAGAGCTTTCCATCTTCTTGATAATGCTACGTGACTTGCAATTTATTTAGTTTTCAATCATTATTCAACTGTGTCAGTCCTGACCAACCCTATCTTTGCCCTGGATATATAGCAACAGATGACAGTTCTTTCATCTCTTAAACATAGATGAAACCCATGCAGCATCTAAGGAAAGCAATCAATTGGAGATACATAAGAGTTTGAAAGTCGAACTAAGATACCATCAGAGCATTCTCCAGTGGCTTTGATTAATAAAGGAGGGAGGGGTAATCAAACATATTAAGTGTAGTCCTTTGTTACTATGCCAGCCTGCTTCAGGCAAAAGTTTTTTGAGGATGCGAGCGAAAGGAGTGCATGCATCGATTTTCAAGTCAAAGTAACTTGCCAGCGTGCAGGAGGAAGTTGGGAGGGAGAGCGACAGCTGCGGTCACTCGGGCAGCAATGCGCCATCTTGATGTAGGAGCCGCCTCATTCAGACAAAGGCCACGTGTTTTCCCTACACCGTTCAGGTGTTGGTGGGATGCCCGATAATTAGCATCCGGTAACTGTGAGAATTAATGCGATAAGAGGAGCCGCGTTCGTATGGCGTTGAAAATAAGAGGCCACGTTTATCTCGGTCAAGTCGTTGAGACAATGGGGCAATGAAGACAACGTTGCCTCTGGTAAATAAATAAAACAGCCCCATAATCGTAGCTGTAACAACAACAATGCCAACCCAGTTTTCCACGTGTGAATTGCCAACGTCCTGGGTCTTGAGCCCGTGCTCTCTCTCTCCTTTTTAGCATGCAGGTCCTCCTCGCCTCGCAAGATGGCATGGTACGACGGCGGGTAAGGCTGAGTTGGTGGGACGTGTTTTTAGCACAAACGAAGGAGCAGCTAGTCCACCTCCTGGGCAAAGAACGTAATTAGAGCAACAGGGGCGGGAGGCGGCGTCCTGGTCTCTCATCGCGTCTGCCAGAGAGCAGAGGGACGCGGTGTGTGAGTGTGCAAACGTTCATGTACGTACCGTGCTGCAAGGAGGTTTTGGTGCGACGATCTTGCCGAATGCGGCCCCCATTCGTTTCAATCGGGAATAGGCCGTTCTTGTTCTTGAGCGGACAAACAGTGGGCCAGACAGGGGTCGGGCCCACTGCCGAGTCTAGTCCAGCCACCTGATCCATGTCAATCAGCACGGGACAAGGTCTGAATAGCAGAGCGCACAGCTGCACCTCTGCACTTCCGTACTTCTGCGGCGCCCTGAGGCCCATGACGAGGCTGGAGGCGGTTGAACTCCTCGTAGGGCGCCATGCCGCTCCAAGCACCTTCCGCGTGTGGGCAGCCGGCTCCTGCAAGATTGCAAGCCGGCAGTGGACTTGAGACATCGGATAGTGAGGGCGTTTAGGCGTTCGGCTGGGTACTTAACGGAGGCCCTCCAGGCCCCATGCGAACCGCACCGCTGGCTGCCTGCCCCGTCAACTTCTCCTCTGGCCAAGGCTCCCGTTCATCATGGATGATAGTTTTACATGGGGCATTGAGCCGTGGCATGCTGCGAGCGGTGGCCATGACGCGCAGGCCCATCGCCAATCGTGGGCCGACGGCCTTCCCAGTCCCCCACGTGAACAAGAACAAGAACGAGAACAAGACTTGGTCTGCCCTTGGACTCTTCCTCTTCCCTCGGCCTGCTTACTGCCAGGGCAACATTCGACCCCAGGCTCAGCCTCGAGACCACACCCGCGGTTCGTTCCCCTGCGTGAAGACCGGCGTGCACATGATGGCCCTGGGCCCAGCAGGTCGGCGCGCCGCAGCCGACTCATCGCCCCAGCGCGCGGGCATCCAGATGGCAAGTCCGAGTTGGAGCGCTTTCACGCTCAGCCGTGGCTGCCCGACTGCATCAAAACTGGCCACAAGGAGATGTGCGAAGTTCCGTTTCTTGCCTTGTGTATGTTTCGTTTCGCCTCCGTTTGTCCCGTCCCAGTCGCTGATTTGGTATCCCTTCCAGACTTCACATCATGGTGTTCTACTCGGAGCATCACCGAGGAAGCGAACATCTGGCTGACGGACTTTCCTCCCATCATGGCAAAAGATGGATATTTCCGCCGGGCCGTTCTCGGTCTTGTTGGCGCCGGTAGACTACACGAACGTTTCGATTCACGCATCGCCATACTGGTCATGAAATGGCAGAGATGCGCCAGGAAATACCTGAAAGCCCTCGTCAGGCTGCCTGTCTGCAAGCTGGACTTGATCCTCTCGCTAGCTATCATTCTCACCATGCAAAAGGTAAGCTGCGCCCTGTTTGACTGGCTCCACGTCTGACGATTCTCCCAGGCAATAAGTCGAGTGCCACCAGGGCCCGAGTGGTCAAGGAGGCTCGAAACGGCAAACAGGTGCCTCAATATGACCTACCCCCCCGAGCTGCCACTTTTAACCTTTCAGCCGCTTTCAAGATACCGTATCTCCCTGTGCGTTGCGGTTGCTCGGGGCATGATCCTCTCGCAAGCTGTGTCGATGCTGCCGGCAGAGCACGAGAGCGACCAGTTTTTGTGGCTTAATATCGGCACAAGTAATGAACTAACTGAAATCCACGGGGAATGTGGTTGTTCCAGACATGTACTATATCTTCTTGGAACAGTTCCCAAACTCGTCAGAGAGAGAAGTAATTGTCTTCCTGTGTTGGACGTTTTGTACAACACCAGCCAGTGGTCGGGCGATGGAGATACGAATGAAGTTGGCTTGATCGCGATTCGGAAACAGAAACTTCCGCCCTACGTTATCAAGTCTCGCCGCGAGATGATCCTAATTATGGCTCAAGCATGGCGGTATGCGGCCATTGCATACATTCAGTGTCGGGCAAACAGGTAAAATCGTCTGAACCACGAAAACCCTTTTTCTCACTTTGCAGCAGGCTACCACTCGACCACAAGGACGTTGTTGAAAGCTTGGATGGCCTTGCAGAGTGCATGAAGATAATGCCAAGTTCGGGCTATTGTATGACCACCATGCCTTGCTTCTTTGCCTTCTTGCTTGGTGTGCTGGCTACCAAGTACGAACACAAGGAAATCTCCAACCGCTGGATTGAACTGGTTACGATGCACAACACCCGAAAGGTGAGTGTTGTTCATTCCTCCACATGTCCCTTGTATTCTAACCGGCTCCGTAGAATGTGTTCCGTGTACATGAGACTTTGAAAGGGGTCTGGGCAGGCGACATAAAGCTTCCTCCTCTTTCCCTGTCCGCTAACATACTTGATGATACAGCCGAGAGGAAGCCTTGGTGGGAGGAATTCGTGCGTTCAATTCACTTTAAAGTCGGGACACTGTGCTTGATGTAGACGATGATCCGGAAAGTGGGAGAGCATTCATGCTCGAATGTTGACAAGTTTAATCCTCCCGCCAGAGTACACCAGCGCAACATCGACCATAAGCGACACTGCTTCCAAGCGCGTGTGAATTAGTTAAACTAGCGAAAGACACATCCATTGGAGAGCCTGAGAAATTGCTCTTTCGTTTATCCTGCATGTGCCAATCGAGCCAACACGACGGCGACGGCGGCCCATTAGACGACCTGGAGAAGTCTGCTTCGAATCCACAAGAGACCACACGGGCAGAGCTCAATCGTGCTCTGAGAAAGCGCCCACCACATCGGCCGCAGTTGAAGGAGGTTCGTCGATATTGAAGTGTCGGCAGCCGAGACCCCATCATCAAGACGCAGGCTCATCATTTGTTTCTTCGGCGATGACGATCGTGAGTAGGCATCGCTGTGGTCCGAGGGTGGTAGAGAAGCTGTGGACACGGAGTTTGCTGAGGAGTTTAGGACGCTCATCGTGGCTCTTGGAGGAGTGCGGTTCGGATTTACCATCATCTGTTTCTTGGGCGTGTGGTGCTCTATCTCGTCTGATACTGAAGGACTGGGTTGCCATTGCTCGGCTTCCCGCCTAACTCGCTGTTCTTGAGTGAAATAGAGGTCGAATGGGTGCAGTTTTCGAGCCAGGTTTCAATTCAAGGGCATCGGACATTTTCGCGACGGTCTAAGGTCACCATTCTTGCCATCAGAGTCTGTGTTGCCGTACACACTCTAATCGGCGTTGTTGATTGCTGTTGATGTTGCGCATTTCCCATTGACGTCTCCATAATCGCAATCATCAACCGAGCCATATCACCACCAACCACCGATCAACCACCCAACCAACTAGCAATCGAGTTTTACGCAATCATTCTTGACATCCACCCTACGGTGGGCAATGATACCCGCATCTTGAACTGGCTTGGGTCTGTTCCGACCAATCCCCAGGAAGCTCGATTACTGTCTTTCGCCTCCCTCGACCGGCCGCGCAAGCGAACGAAACTCAACAGCGGGCGAACTTGCCATGATAACAAGGCTTGTAGTGACTAGACATCGGACAAGAGAGACGACCCCACGTCAAGTTTGCCAACGCCTTCGGCCTCCAGATCTGACCCACTTCGCCGATCCATCCGGAAGTCGTTCCTTAGACTTTTTTCTTCGGCAAATTCTCAGACTTCGTGCCCCAAAGGGCAGTATCCATGATGTCCTTCAACATACTCGTGAGATGCGAGTAGGGGAGCTCGAATGCATACAGCATGCCTGCCCTCGGGTCATTCAAGTCCGTCATCACCTTTAGTCGCTTCTCGTACCTCTCCCGCCAGGCTACCTCCAATGCTAACGACGGCGGCGGGCCCCTCCTGGTCTTCTCCGGCGCGGCCCCCTCTGCCCCCGTCGCTCAACTGGCTTGGCCTGCTGGTAATTCCGTTTCGCGGTGTGGTCCGATGTCGGTTATTGGAGTACGCGGTACGTGATAAGATAGTTGCCGCCTCTCGCTCTTCAAGTCGGCGAGGCGCTGGGTGAGGCGTACTCGTTCGACAGATAACCTCGGTGGTTGTTTGTTTCATCACATGCGTATACTTGCCCATCGTAAATGAGTTGATGGCGATGAGAAGAGAGCCGCGCGAATCGTAAATGCCCTCAGGTGGGAAGACACGGTCGACAAATGTTGACTGGGCCATTTTAGGTTAGTTGCTTGGTGATTGTGTGAATCACTATTTCACTCGCCTCTCTCTCAGCCATCAAGTGATGTCCAGCATGTCGTGTTTGAACGCCGGCCAGAAGTCCGACGCAGCCCAGCGCTGCAGCCGCTGCAAGGCGACCTCCAGCTTGTACTGATCCTGCTCCGTCCTCGTGCTCCCCAGGGGCAGGGGTGGCCCTGAAGACGGTAGCCATATCATCATGGCCCAATGTCGTAGCGACAAGCTGCCAGTCGTGGTCTTGGACAGTAATGTCTGGTAGAAACTGGATCTTTGACACAGTTCGTCCGCCCCAACGTAGCGAGCACCACTGCGCAGAGTGCCAGGTGACCAGCTGGAGCAGTGCCGTGTCGTAGTTCTCGCCGAAATGCTTAGTCTCGATAGAGACAGTGACGGGGTACTTTCTCAGCGTGCTCCATTCGGTGTGGTTGATAGATTCGCCTGGTCGAGATCGGCGGACGGCATTGATGACGGCTTGTTCGTGGCTATTGGGATGGATCGGGAGGCAGA
Organism: Neonectria neomacrospora; assembly: GCA_013756995.1. Classification (NCBI taxonomy): domain Eukaryota; kingdom Fungi; phylum Ascomycota; class Sordariomycetes; order Hypocreales; family Nectriaceae; genus Neonectria; species Neonectria neomacrospora. The sequence goes on from JABSTB010000371.1 coordinate 21,171, forward strand.
AGTCGGCCATCTTGCTCGGCGCATCCCTTGGTCGATAGTGCGGAATGAGTCTAGCACTAACACTATGACGAGTTGCCACGTCAGCTACTACATTCGTTGTCTACAGGGAGTTGGGCGTAGCCTACCAGAACTCATAGTCGAGCTTGCTGACGTTCTGCGACGCATCCCTCCCGGAATCAGCGTCCATGTCCTCGTCGTCGTCTCGAAGCAGCCAATCCAGCACTCTGAGATGAACCTCCGCATTCCAGGAGGATTCCCCTTTGCCCTCTACATCACAAGTATTGGCCTCACGCAAGATTCGTCGCACAAGACGGCGGGGTGGTATACGCACGGTCTGCGCCGCCGCTGTAGCAGTAACAGCCTGGCTGAAAAAAAATACTCAGGCATCTAAAGGTCGGCGAGTTGTGGCTTTAATTGCTGGGGCAGAAATCTATCTCCGTCGTGGACGCTCTTCAGGTCTCTGTATGGGATCTGGAGGGAATCTGGCTGGGCGTCGTTGGAGAAACTCGCTTGCCGAAAGCCAGTTTGACGCAGTTCGGCATGGAAGAGTTGTTTTGTCGGCGAGGAATTACGGGAGATCTTGGAGACTTTGGAGCGAGATGCCGAGGTCGTAGTCGTGACCGAGCCGTGGCCGACATCATACTCCTGTTCGGCAGATGCAAGGTTGCCAACGACCGATGCGGGCGCCAGAGGACGAGGCGTGAGGTCGACGTCGAGGGCCTGCTGTTGCAACGAGTCTATTTCTTCCGACGACTCGAGGCCGCACTTGGCCGACAATTGTGTCATCTTGTCGGATGAAGAAGTCTGGCCAGAAGCAAATAACGATGAAGAGGGCAAATGCCTCTGCCTTGCCGCCGTCGGGGGATATCACAGACACAATCATTTTGCTTCGTGGCGATCACCGTGTTCGTCGCCGTCAGTCAGGGCTCGTTTTCGCCGTCGCTCTTTTGCTGGCTTGTTGTTGCGGTTGTTACGGTCACCATCACAGTCTTCGGGTTCCGAAATCGAGCTGAGCCATAGCAGAACAGCTTCGGCGCTGCTCATCGCGGTTCGCTCATCGCGCAAGCACACCCGTCGTCGATGTCCGTGGTGAATGAAGGTGCTTAGGCGGTTGGCGGGGAAACGCGTTGACGGTAGGTTGGGGAATATGATGACTAATTAATCATCTACTCGGCGCTACTACGTTTAACAGACCCAGACAAGATCACGACCTGGGGGCAACCCGCAGTCAACACCACTTCAACGTGACTCCCGTTTTCTTTGGATATCTTTCTGCGCCGGGGCCTTCGACCATAAATACGTCAATGCTACCTCGCCTCAGGGACATACCTCGTCCGACCCCTCCAGTGGAATACCCAGACGATGAGGTAGCATCTTGCGGCGGCCACGGAACACTCGAAGCTCTGGGAGTGACTCGCATCCTTGAAGATGCTGGAATTCCTTGCTGCGTTTGCGGAGTCGCCGCTCTCATTTACTACGGGGCAGGACGGGTGAAACTGGCAAGTCTTTCCGACACGACTTGATGAGCAGCTTCTATGCTAAATAGCCATTCCAGGATTGGGAGATTTGTGTGCCGACCGACATGCTGGAGAGAGCCGAGGCGATCTTCAAGTCAAATAAGTACGCCGGCGTCTATACTTTCGTGCCTCCCTGGCCCTATCCACAACCCGGCTCTCTCATTCACACTTACCCTCGCCTCAAGTGCGTGGGAGTCCGAGCTTGCTTCGTGTTGGTTCCATCCCAGGACATCCATATCGAGTGTCAGCCTTCAAATTTCCAGCGAAGCTCTAACGGCCTCCCGTACCTCAAACTTGACGTGCTAATCCAGAGCTTCCTGGAGACCAATGACCGGGTGTCCTTAAACGACGTTGTTGACGGCAGCAACGTGCCTGAAGAATGGGGTGTTGAGAACCTGAACTTGGAAGGCACAACGGATGTGGAGTGGGCGCAGAGGAAAAACACGCTGATCATGTCGAAGAGCGGGGGAACCGCTTTTTCCGGCTTGGTTTCCATTGAGAAGGTCGAGAAACGGGCACTGTGGAACTTGACTGTTAGGAAGAAGAGAGCGAGACTGGGCTGGACTCAGCCCGAGGAGCTCTTCGCCACGCGGTTCCGACTGCACGGCTCACCTGACCCATGGCTGGAGCATCGCAAATGCTCTTAGTGCATTGGCGGAGTGGAACCTCACTGGATTCGTTTGTGATTTGCCCATGTAAGAGCGTGTTTTCTCATGAAGCTTTTTTTTCGGATTGATTAGATCGGCTACTTCTGGATTTTGCCAATTTATGTCGAATTGCTACCCCAGATCCGTGTGAAGCACTTCGCTTCCACCCTAGCCTCTAAGAACACTCAAGAGTTGAGTTCATTGAGTCCAAGTACCATTTGGAAATATTCAGCATTTTCCTGACTGTTTTGAGCGGCGAAGTCTCCCCACAAAAGCCGCCGATGCTGTAGGTTGAACGAGTGACGAAGAGAATAGATTTCATCTTGGTATGTGTAGGCGAGGAACTGAAGATCAACGTAGTCATTAGTGGAACCGCTGTCGCGTCTGTCGGAGTGAGCCTTTAGCTTGGAGCTGAACTGATAATAGGCATCGATGACGGGAACGCGGCCGCTGCCCTGGGTTGTCAAGGGGACCGGCTTAATCTCAGTACTGCCATTGGGAAGGCTGGGTGGCGTTCCCAAGTTGCCTTCAAACGAAGTCAGCACAACGACTAGGGCGAGGGTCGTCTGGCATGGAGCATGTCCTCACCGTTTATGATAACATCGACACTGATGGTAGCCATGTCGATGTTAATGGCCTGTGGGTCCCAGGTGCCACCCGTATGGATGAAGATCTGGATGCAAGTTGCTCCGTGGACCTCTGGTAGACACACCCTGCGGAGCCAATCATTATCCAGTCGTTCAAGACCGACGCGTATGATAGCTGTACCTCTGCTGCTGCAGTAGAACGTCCTTGAGACGATCCATGGCCGACCCAACAGCAACGTCGACGTCCTGCGTCATACGTTGACTTCCCCTCAAAAATACGGCCCACCCTCCTAAAAAGGCAAAAGAAATCCGATGACTTCGGAAAAGCCGGATTAAGAATGCAGAGGCAAGGCCGAGATCATCCACGGTAGGGTTGCGAGATCCGTAATACAGCTGGGCGAAGCGGGCTGTGTCGTAGGTCTCCGCATGCTGTGAAGACGAACCCGAATTCATATCGCAGCCTGATGAAGGTAAGAAAGGACAATTAATCGGCTCAATGGGTAGCTGCCTCAACCATCTTTGAGGACAAGTCGACTGGCTCAAGAATGTCGATGTTGAAGGCAAGATCTCGAGGCCTGTTGGTTCGGGAAAGATCGTCACGTGGGGCATGTTCACTGGCAGGGCTAATGCTGGGCTTCGGCTGAACCAGAGTCGTTTCGTAACTCAACGCTGAATATCGAATTCAGCGCTTGCGCGAAGGCCGAACCAGCTTCCATCCGCCGTTTGATTCGTCTATCTTCATTGGACAGGTAATTTTGAAGCAGAACATCTCTAAGAGAGCAAGTGAGAAGAAATTCCTGGGCGACAAGGGGCCTCACAAGGCCGGACTGCGCCAAATAGGAGTCCAAGGGCCCTGACAACTCCAATGCTAATGGTCATGCCAGGCTCACACCGCCGGTCCCAGTGGGGTATCAGGCGCTTGGTACAGTGGTCCCGGGGGTCCTGGCGCCCCAAGACTCTCCAATTCCGCCCTCGCAGACCTGAGAGATTGGGCCAGTCGCACTTGGACTTTAAAATACGAAGGTCGGGGCTAACAATTTCAACACACACCTGCAACCCTTATAGGCAGTTGACGCAGTAGTTATTATTCGGATAATCTAGTATGATGAAAACTGCAGAGCGAGTCCGAGGTCATGAGGAAGAGACACCAAGAATCGGTTGCGGTTCAGGTTTCGCGAGGCCGGTTTCTTGACAATTGTGTTCCGATCAATGACTTCAAACCCGTTACGACTTCCAAGGTGTAGTACTCTCTCGCAAGCACAGTTACTCACTAATATCGCAAAACAGTCACATAATCTCACGGTGAGAACGTTCGTAGGGCGAGCTTTTGTCGTTGTTATTATGTTACTCGCTTCTTCCTGGTCAATACCACTGGTTGCCGTGGTAAACGCCCTCCAAGTCGTTGCAGATCGGCGCGACTGAAGGAGCCCACGTGGCGACTCAAAGCATCGCGGACTCCGGGTCCATCCATGGCTGCCACCTGTCTCCTTGATATGTCCGGGCATCTTTACGGAGATCCGAGATCAGAAGCTGGATGTTACGGCACTACTTTCGACCGTCGATGCTACTATGAGATCGGCTTCCCTCGCTACTCCGCAACCTGGGGCAAGCTGGTGTTTTCATTGACGCTTTCAGAGTGGTTGTGTGAGGGGTCTTCATATTATAAACTGTTAGAATCACCACTCCCAGACTCCATACGTTCAAGCTAATACAGGAGGTTCTTAAACGACGCACCAATCAATCCTATGTCACCCACCTATTGGTCCTGGAGCGCTCTGTATCATTCTGACCCCTCGTCAAACTTGCGTTTCCTCTGCCGCCCGCGGCTTCTCTCTTCAGGATCGTCTTCAGTTAGGCTACCTCCTAAGGAAGACCATACGTCGTAGCCACTACCTATGTCAGACGCGTGTTGGCCTCTAGGTACACTATCACAGTCCTCGTCTCCGGGATTCTCTCCATTATTCCTCGACCTCTTTTGGGGACTCTCACTCCTTGACCTAGCCGCTGCATAAATCTGTTGACTTTCCGGGTCCGCTGTCTCAACATCGTGCTGTTGAGTGCCAGAGTTCCAGATCAGAACCCTGCGCGCCTTGTCTGTGGAGTACAAGAAGTCGCAGAACACAATCGGCGAGAAAATAGTTCAAGCGAATCGTGCGAAGAGGCATTCAACCGATGTCGTTGACAGATCATAAACCCGTCGATTGTGCCATAATCTAGGTAGTTGACCGCCGGGTGTAAAGCTGAAGACATACCCAACTAGACTACGCCTCGCTACCTCGTTCGGAGGTTCAACGCCAGCAGCATCCAGGCCTTGAGCTGGTGTACGTAGTTTATCGAGAGGCTTTGATTCCGTGCCGCATTTCTCATCATCACCCAATTCATGATGGTGTCCCGTCTGCTCGGGGAAATATTCACTTCGTTGCTGAGACCTCTCATGTATAGGTATTCGGGACCTCACTTTGTCTTTTTGTCCCATCAGAAGGTTCTAGTTTTCTACCTTCGGCACAAGGTAGAAATGGCGTTCATCAAAGACCTTGTGTATGTCACTCCTCAAGGATACGTGGTTTTCTGATTTTCAGGGTCGTTACCTTCCCGAGGACGGAGAGGTTATCTTGGCCGGGCGGTCGGGCAAGCCGTGGAGGTACTTCTGCCCTCGGGAAGACGACTTCGAGGTCGATTGGCAGACAGGCCTATTTACCCTTGGGTCTACCATCTACTTTATTGTTACCGGTCATAAGGTCTTCTCAGATGTCATCTCCGGAGACGCTGAGTGAGGTGAGAAGGTACGATCCCAGTTTGCGAGCTGCGATTTCCCGGACGACCTGCATGCTTGTGCAGCCATCACCCGAAAATGCTTGAGGCGGCAATGCAGCTCGGCGAGTGAGGTTTTGAAGGACATCAGCGCGGTTGAGCATTTACACAATGTGAGCTCCATCAGCACCAAGGGTAAGGCACATGAGGGTTTGATGTTGAACGCAGTCACCTAAGATGTCACGTGCCGGTCGCGGCAGCAGACATCTTACAAGCAAGCATCCGGCATCACAACAGCTATGCCAACGCATTCATGGAGTAGGATAGAAAGGAAGGGAATGATATTACTGTGTACATAAGGGATCATTCCCCCCGTAGCTAGCCAAGTCCATCACCTCGTTTTCTCGACCTTTTCCCACCTTTTGATCTGTCTGTCTCACGGACCCCTAAAAGACCTCCTGTTCCACATTTGATAGTAGTTACCCTGAAGTGCATTATTCCCTATCGAGGATGTCCATTTCCACAACAAAACGGATTCATTCGAGGTATACGGATACACTCCGTCCTACCGTTTAAGGCCAATGCGACCTGGCATTCTAATCAATCTATTGCCGGTGTCCACAACTTTGTATCCCGTGTGCTGGTTTTGGTTGTACGTAATCAACGCAATCGTTTCCTTTTCGTGCTTCGGAGTTGCAGTACAGTTTTGCCATTTGGTCTTCGTAATACGTCGCTCACAACTACAAAGCCATTGAGACAAGACATTTCGTAGCTCCAAAACTAGCATTAACTTGAGTAAGTTGTCATACTGCGGGACAGTGAAACCGAACTCACTCTGGATGATGGTGGTCGTGAAATTCTAGCAAATCGATACAGTACAAGTGTTTAATAAGCAAGTTAATTAGTAGCTCGATGTCAGAGGGTATTTATAGGCGGATCCCTCCTGGAGGTGGTTCTCCATTGCCTGATAGTCCGGCAACACTGGCTACGTGACTAAGAGGCGTCACCATGAAAATGGCCGTCAAGATTCCTTGGCTTTTAACGCTGCTTTTAATATGGACCGCTACGTTGAGTTCCTTTACCTAAGCAGCCGTTTGCTGTGAATGGTGTAGGCTGCCAAGTTGATGTCGCACCAACAATCTACAAGCCCTAGTTACAGGTACGGGCAATTCCATTCCAATCGATCGACAACAGGTACCATCCTCACGCTCGATATCATTCTCAGCTACAGGAATTTTCAGTGGGTAAGACGGGGTAGCAGTGCTGAAAGACACTCGGAGTATTGGTCGCGGTTGTCACGCGAGACCTGCAATTCCGCGGCGGCCATTCGCCATCCTGCCTATTCGCCATTTCCTGGAATTCCCTCTAGTCCTGTTCGCCCACGCAACTTTGAGTTTTTGAGGGTTGTAAGCCATCCCTGAGCCAGAGATGAAACTCCTGTATGGATCTGAAGGGGCCGAATCGGGGGAAAGCCCGAGGATGCGGAACTCACATAGGGAGTCGCCCGTACAGCTCCGTATCCCAAGCCCGTGAGGTCGGAGTGTCCGTAGCTCCTGAACGAAGAACTTCAGCTGTGCAAGCATAGTCTGGCGGGAGTTTTCCGATAGTCTTGGCCATGCCCATGTGATGGCCTATCCTCGGATTCTCTCCATAGCAATGTAAACACGGTTCCTCCAGACGAACGAACAGTATATCTTTGGAACGGGAATTTACATGTTCTCGGCAATGTACTTCATTGGTGCCCCTTCAGTCAGATGCACGACTGGGCCGGTCTTGACAATCGCATGTTTTGAGATGGGAATACATACGACATTGCGAGAGTAGAAGTGTGCTGTGGTCTTGAGCGCCAATAGGGCCAAACAGCGACGGAGAAAAGTTACGTTGATGGCGAGACCTTCTGTACCAGTGTGATAGTACTTCAGTCTGTCGATGGGGAGTTGTGTGTTATCAACACGGTCGGCCAAGTTAGAGCTGATGACTGGGAGACTCTTGGATCATGGTTGAGCTTCCCAAGGGTAGTGCCGACATGTTTCGCTGCTGATGCCTGAGGCACCCAGACAAATAAGACGGTTGTTTCAGTGAGCTTTCGGGACAAGTAATGAAACCTATTTAATAGTAGTTAAGGTATTGACAAGTCCAAAGATTTAATGGGGAAGCTTTGTGTCATCACTGAGAGTGGAAATTGAAGATACAGCCGTAGAGTTGGACTTGTTTATACCTGGTATTTGTGGCATCATCATGGTAGCGGTAAAATATTCCGGGCGGTCCGAGGACAGAAGACCTGCTCTTTGTAATTTGGATGGCTTTGTTGACAAGCGATGACAAGCGATAAAAACTGGATAATACGCCGTTGCCGCGAAGGCCGAATTGATCCGGCGAGCGTTGGCGAGTGGCTTAAGCGGCGCTGGCTGGTTCACTGTAAGCAACACACAGGTTTGTTGTGGCATCGTGGGCCTCCCACAAAACGGTTCCACGGTGACGTCTCGCTTTCACGACGCCCTCTATCCCAAACAACCGACGAGTTGTTGTCCTCGTCGAGGCTGTGGGCGAAACGTGTCAGGTCCGTTGCCTCTCGCCTCCAAAACGGCATTGGCAAACTGTTGGGGGCTTCAGAAGGAGCGCCACAATGGGAGAGGAGGGAGGAGGGGGGAGCACGCCAGATTGATCCAACGAAGAAGGCAAGACTCAGTGAATCATGTTGTTCAAAAACGGAGTCGATTGTGACGGTTTTCTTTTCTCTCCCCCTCGTTGCTACTACTTAAATCCTGCTCTCGAGGTACGGGGATTCCTCTTTTTAGAATGTCACTCTCTACTACCGCAAAGCAACAGAGCATCATCGCTGACCAAATCACTCGCGAGTCTTTCGAAGAAGAAGAAGAAGAGCAAGACCAACAGCAAGGGCAAGTCCAAGACCAAGGCCAAGATCAAGAACACAAGCAGGAACTGCCACCACCGCCTCCGCCACCACGGGAAAGAGAAACCATGGACGAGACAACCAAGGAAGACGTCAGACGCATGACGGAGGCTCTGACGGACCAGACCACCATCGACCAGCTGTCCAAGGCGGGCATGGTGGCCCGCAACAAGAGAGAGGAGATGCAAGCTATTGCCAAGCGAAACGCGTTCATTCGCGAGGAGGAGATGAAGAAGCAGCAGCAGCAGATCAAGAAGGACAAAGGCAAGGGTGGGGACGGAAAGGATGACAAGGGCAGTAGCGAGGAAGAGGACAAGCCTGGCGACGGGCAAGGCGGAAAGAAACAGGACTGAGTGTGGTCGCATTGGATGCGGACGATGCCGGACTTCACACTGAGAGTCTGGTTTGAGATGGGGTTGCATCATGGCTTGAGCCAGTAGTATCTCGAATGGGCCGTATAAGGCGTCGGTGGACGAGTCGTATCATCACCCCAGAACATTGACCCGTCAATTACAAAATGACCACAGACGAACCAGGTCTTTGGTACCCTAGATGTGCTTACCTTTGTCTCTTTCCGATGTCTTCTCAACTCTGCATAGCCACACGTCGTCGACGATCCATCCCGGAGCCACACTCTTCCATCCCAAGCCACAGCAGGAACGCGGCCCTCCATGACACCCTCCGGTTCTCGCTCCAAAACCAAAAAACTGCGTGGGCATCGCAGACTATCCGTCCAAGGAGCGCAGCCTGAGACTCACTCCCAGGCTGCCACCATCACGGCAGCCAGCCTGACGACGCAAACAGTGGCTGCAGCCTTGTTTGAGAAATGAATGGCTGGACGGCATGCTGCATCGTTCCAGCCCGCCCCATGTATTGATTGCCTCGAGACGGGAGGAGGGGAGGGGGAGAGGGAGAGCGGGAACTTGCCTTGGTGTGCAAACGACTAAACCACCCGTTGCATTTTCGGAAGACGGCGATGGTGGTTGATTGGACACTTGTGCAGGATGGATGATGACATTTACTGTGATCTGTCTGCCGGTGTGATAGTGTTCGTACGAGACAGAGGGGGGGGGGGGAGGAAGTCGAAGGGGGTAAACACCAAGGATTTGGCTGTCGGTATCCGAACCCGAGGTCAAAGCGGGCATCAATCAACAGAGAGAGAGAGAGAGACAGAGGCAGGAGGCGAAGAGCGAAATGCGCCACTGGGCGAGCTGCACTTTGAGACTCTATCTGCGCCTGGGCGCCACGAAAATAAAAGAACAGCCCCGCCATTGGAGAGGCATCGAGGAATCACATTTGTTGTCTTATCCCTGAGTGACACAGCTTTGTGGGCTCGAGGGAGGCGGGGGATAAGAGGATGTAGTCTATGTGTTCTTCGTACTGTGATGGATGGATGGATTGGGTTGGACGTAGCACATGATACTGCACGGGGTGGTGACGATACTGGTGCTGCACTGGATGGCACAGCCAGCGGCATAATACACTGCAACATGCCATGGACCGTTATTCGCACAGCAGCATAGTCCTCCAGCGGACCGGCACGTTACTCGCTGCCTACAGCTGGGTACAGCACCCAGTCAGTGCCAGCGTCTGTCCACCCATTCCCAGCGGCATAGACTACAGTGGGGCGCAAAATGT
>JABSTB010000372.1:0-70009 GCA_013756995.1 Neonectria neomacrospora
CAGCTGGCAATAGGCGGATACTTTTCCCTCGGCCCCGCTGCGCTAGGTCTCGTCCGCTGCGCTGTTGCTTGTTGCATCAGGCTCTCGCGTCACTCTCCAGCAGCACTTGATTCAAGATTGTCGTCCATCCATCCAGTGTCCGCGGATAGCAACAGGGGACGAGGAGCCAAGCCAGCCCCACAGCCCCCCCTTAAAGCGCCAAGTCGCCCGCCCGAGTCTCCCCTAGCAGCGCAGCTGAAGTTCCCTAGGCTGTAGCAGGCTTACGGCAGCCCTTCGAGGACGCGCCTCTGACGAGCACTTCCAGCCCTGGGCACATTGCGAATGAACCATGGCGTTACTGAAGGTGCAACAGGGGGCGGCCATCGCTGGGAGCACGGGCAATATGGCTCTTTTGCTTTTCTCTTTTTTCTATCCATGCCACTCACTCCGGACAGAACGGAGATGAACTTCTTTTGGGGGAGGAGAAGGCTTTTTGGCGGGGAAGAAACCCGACGCGACGCCGTCTCGCATATCAAGGATCCCAGCCCTGAGGATGGGACGCCCGGAAACCCCAAGGGGATTGTCAGACATGATTGACATGTCCCCAGTTTTCAGTCGAGATAAAGTCCCTATTTGGTATCGGGAGTTTGAAATTTAAAAAAGAAATTTAAAAATTAATCTAAGATATGCAACTCCTTAGTGGATCGATGAGCGTGCAGCGACGAGACGAGACAGGACGCGCTCTAGATTCGCGACGCCGACCGCCTTAAAACTCACCCCCTGTCCTGTCCTGCCTTGCGTCGACATGGAATCGGTGCTAGCCAGGTCTCAAACGGGACTCTGGGAGACGACTCGCAATAGAACGGTTGGGCAAATTTGTTAGAGGAATACATTGCACGGGCAGGGATGCGACTGATCCATCCGTCTTACCTATTTCGACTCCACCCAGAACCAGCCAAAATCCCAGTAGATAATGCCTTCTTTTTGCAAGCTTCAGACTCCGGACTCGGCGGGCTTCCTGTCTCGGCCAGGGGATAATTTCAGTTCAAGCATTGGTTCCTTCCTGGTTTCGTCCCTTGCTGCAAGACGCCAGATGGTGGCAAATTGGACAGCAGCGAGGAGAGAGAGCGAGAGAGAGAACGAGAAAGCGAATGCTGACGCCAACGCAACTCCCTTGTTGCAAGTGTCAGCGAGGCCAAGGTTCTTTCTCTAGTAACACTGTAAATGAAAAGTCTACAGTATGGAATACGCAGATTGTTCTATCTCAAACCTTTTTCTCAGAGCATCGCTTACTCTCTGTCTCCTCGGAATCTCCCTTCGCTTACTCTGCACTGTCGCCATCCCATCAACGGGCCTTTAGCTGGTCAGCAGTAAGGTAGGTACCGAACGGAGTAAATCAACCGGGGCTCCACCGTCTCTCTTCTATCCCGCACACGGTGCCCAGGTACCTCGTCCTTCTCGTGTTGCTTCCAACTTGGCAAACTGAGGTGCTCCTCGTCCTCGTATGCAGCCCAGGTGGCATGTGGCGGCTGACGATCTCACCAGACATGAACGTACCGGCAGTTGCCAACACAGCTCAGCCCATCTCCCACACACACACTCCCGAGCAACGCCACGATCAACACAGCCTCAACGTGCTGAAATAGAGTACGCCACATGTCGAGCGTCTGCAGTACCGCGAGGCTGTGCTTCCAATCATGGTGCTCTAAAGATGGAGGTTGTCTCACCATGATGCCATGAACCTGTGAGAACCTGACAGGCCACATTGCTGCAGTCTACAGATCACAACGACACATAGATTACACGGGGGTAGTGAATCTTCTTCCCTGGATCCTTTGATCCATATCTGAAGCCCGCATCGTCCCATGTCCGCTCCGCATGGCGTACCACGGAGTAAGCTGCCACTCATTGGACGTTCCCCATCGTTCCCTCCGAACCCCGAAGGAACTTTGGCTTTGACCCTGGGCCTGGTTTTGGCTGCAGATAGGCGACGGCGTTTGCTGAGTTCTTTTGGCACTAGCGCCTTGTTGGGATCCCCAGGTAAGATTACCACTTGGCCTCGCCGCTGACAGACTGGATCCCAATAGTGTCAGCTTGGAGAGCCTTGATCCCTGGCCAATACTGGGTTTTTAGACTCCCTGCATGTCTGAGACCCCAAGATTTGACCGCTGTCAGTTAATTACATAGTACTGTGTGCTCTAAGACTCTATCCACAGTGCCTACTAGGCAATTATGTACGAAGCTTGGTAGTTTACCTAGGTCTCAACGACAACTCCTAACCTCTAAAACATAGCCAACCAAACCCCAATAAGATTCAAGTCTAGCTCTTCATAACCAAGTGCAAGAGACACCGAACAGTGAAAACTCCCATAAACACCCCTTCGTGACCCATCCCACGTCTTACCCGCCGCGCTGTGCATTAATCTGTCGACACCAATCCCGCCCATGCGCCACCTGGTAGTCACAGAGCCGCGTTTCCATCACGATGCCAATGAAGCCCGCGATACAAATACCCCCGCTGTCGCTCACGCTCGTTGCTCCGAGGCTGAACTCCCGCTCCTCCACCGGCACGTTCTCCATGATCTCCGCGAAGCAGTTGACGTACACTGCTCCGCCCAGCAGGCCCTCCCAGAAGATGATGACGAAGATTATGTAGACTGATGGGATGAAGAAGAGGACTGCGTGCAGAGTCAGGAGAATGAGGTTGCCCACTTGTAGCACCGACGGGAGGTACAGATGGTGGATTCGGAACCAGGGCGTCGAAGATCGGGAGATGAAGACACCCAGCTGGTAGAGGAACCCATAGAACGGATAGAACCCGCGGAATTCCGAAAACGGAGACTCCTCCAGCGGGAAAAGTAGTGTTGGGGCAACACCCTGGTTGATAGTATACTCAGCAACGTACACCAGGAGGAGTGGCAGCATATATGGAAAGAAGAGACCCCTGGCTTTCCGCAAGTTCTCCCGAAATGACAAGTTTTCGGCCGGAGCATGGGGCGAATACGCCGTTGAAGCAACTGGCAGCCCTGGAGCAAGCAGGGCCGTCGAAGCCGTTCCCTGCGGCAAATCCTCCACATCGTCGTCCTCAAGATCTTGCTCCGGTACTGCATCGTATTCCTTGCGCGCCGACCTGTCGTTTAGCGGCCCCCGTGGAAGGACCACAAAGAAGCTGATGACCATGATTACGGGCAGGCACGCCGAGAACAGCAGGCTGTCTCGGACGCTGAACCCCCACAAGTCCGTCAACAAAACATACAGCCCCGCGCCCACCAATCCTGCCGCGCCCGTCCCCGACCCCCAGCCAGCGAGGCTCACGTGTCCGTAGTAGTGCGTCAGCCCAAGGAAGCTCAGCTCACCGCCGCCGCTGCTGAGGCTGGCGAGGACGACGCCGATGAGCTTGACGGCCACGGACTGGGTGGCGGGCGTCAGGGCGACCATGAGCATGCCCGTCGAGGACAGAGCGATGAATATGAGGATTCGCACGCCGTAGGGGATGCGGTGGATGAAGTACGGTGCGACGAGCTTCGTGAGGAACGAGGGCATGACGTCGGCGAGGAGGACCACGCCCTTGGGGAGCGAGCCGACGAGGTCCTGGGCGGCCGAGAGGATGATAACGTAGAGGACATTGTTGATAAGACCTGTGATACCGTTAGAAACGTCGCACTTCCCAGGAAGACACTCAGTTCAACAGGGACTAACCAAAGAGCCAAAATGCAGCAATCACCCTCAGCTCCGGGCGTCTAAAGATGGAGGCCAACTTCGCGCGATAGACGGCCCACGACGACGAGGGCGAGCCGGGCAGAGGCAGCAGGCCGGACGAGGGAGGCGAAAGACCAGACATGGCAGCTCAGCAGCACTGTCGAGTCGAGTAGAAATATCAGGCCAAAACCAACATCGCGTATCGCCTCTGGTGCGTCGCCGGTTGAGAGGAGGAGATTCGCGGCCGAGACCACCTCAGATCGTGTCACGGGCTACTGAGATAAGAGTTTCCGGCCGCTGGGTTAGCGGCCCCATGACGTTGATCATGCTGTGTCGTATTTCGTACAGCACACGCAGCGCTGCGTCACCGCATGTTGCACTGAGGGTGGGCGCTAACACTCCACTCGGCCGAGTCTAAGCTCTAGACTCTCGACTCGACTCCCGTTGAAAGATGGTGGCATTAACAACGTTCTCACAGCTTCTTAAATCCATATTTTGGTTCAAATGCTTTTTGGTCTTACCATACTATACCTGTAGCATTTTTGGTCCTGCTGAAACCATCTTGCACTGCGCTTCTCTCGTCCTAGTTTACTAAGCTATGAAAGATTTATTATTATATAAATTTGTTTATTACAATACAAAAAATAATTAATAAAATGGGAGAACATTTGAAAATTATTGAATATCCTCTAGATTTCATAGATTTAAATGAAGAATTTATAAATCAAATGAAATTTTGATTATAATTAAAATTGAATAATAAACTAAACATTATGAAATAAACATTAATAAAAATGTGTGCGGCTCTGCAATCATTCCCAGTCACCTTTTCACTGCAATTGTAGCCTCTCTAGAGCAGGCACTCAGGCCCCCCCAACGGGTGGAAGAAGCTTAGCGATCTTGCACTATAGTCTTGGTCCCTCCAATTCACCGTTGGACTGGCGGGTATTTGATCAAGGCAGTCTCTTTCCATATTTACTTGCAATTATTTCCGGCCCTACCTAACTCAAGTTGCCGTTAACAGTACCCGACCTTTAGTGTTGGTCAATGGCATCCTGCAACATCGTTCTCTTACTCCAACTGACCAAGCTACCCTTGACAACAAGTTTCTCGCATCTAGTTTCGTCAAGTCTTCAACCACATCTGCTCAATGGCCTTGTTCGAGGTCGAAACTACTACCCTTGCCAATGCTTGCTCCAGTGTCAAGGGACATAAAAGTGTTAGGAGAGAAAGAATGCCGACAATTTGGTTGATTTGATTTCATGACTTCTAGCATCGAGTCATGTTCATTAACACAGGTCTCACACGGGCTTTTGTCAAATCATGTACACACCCGGAATCTGATAACCGTTGTAGTTTGCATTGCCCCGCGTCCACTACTTGTGTCATTCCCCATAGTTTACAAGGCTTTAGCCGCACTTTAATCGCATCCAGGACGCACCTACACGAATACCGAATTCCCGGGCGATGACCACCTCGCCGGTCCCGCCGGTCCGCCGCCCGGCAAAATCCCGGCCCAAACTTTTTTCCTCTCATCGCAACCCGGCAGCCGCAAGCCAATCCTCCCGATCGCATTACAGTACCGTTTCCCGTGAAAGCCGTGGGATTACGCCATTGCCGATTCAAAGCACCATGTACCTGTAGCTCCTGGGTGTATTTCCAAACGAAACGCCGCCTCCTCTGGGATCTCTCTCTCTCTCTACCAAAACCCTCACAATGGCCGACCAGTCCGCTTGCCCCGTCGACCACAAGACCCGCGACGCCTGGATCTCGCAGGCTCGCGAGGTAGAGGCCCAGAAGGCTCAGGCCCAGCCTGCGAAGCCTTCCGCCTGTCCTGTCGACCACACCGCGCGCCCCGAGCCCAAGTCCTGGACACAGACCGTCTCATCCTACTTCTGGAGCTCCTCTCCGGCCGGCACTCCCGCACCCGCAGAGCGTCCCCGCGGCGGGCTCGACACCGACCGAACCGTATCGACCATCCCTCGAACATCCGGACCCCCGGCCGTGTGCCCCGTCGACCATGAAGACGAGGCTCCCCCGAAGCCGGCCAACCATGAGATGGAGACTGGTATGGACCCGTCGGGCAACTGGGTGTACCCCTCCGAGAAGATGTTCTTCGAAGCCATGAAGCGCAAGGGCTACGATGCTCGGGTCGCCGACATGAAGACGGTGGTGCCAATCCACAATGCCGTCAACGAGCGAGCGTGGAAGGAGATCAAGGAGTGGGAGGCCCCGTACCTCGCTGGCACAACGTAAGTCCCCACGCAAGCCTAACCTGTCCGAACGGGAGGACCTCAATGGAAGGCGATCGGGATACTAATAACCTACAGTTGCGGCGGCCCCAAGCTCGAATCCTTCGCCAACAAGAACCACAACATGACCCCGACCGCACGAATCAACACCATCCTCGGCTTCACTGCGCCCTTCGACCGCCACGACTGGGTCATCGATCGCTGTGGCACCCGCGTTGACTATGTGATTGACTTCTACGCGGGACGACCAGACGGCAAGGGCGGGCCAAGCTTCTACCTGGACGTCCGGCCGAAGCTGAACACTTGGGAGGGTGTCAAGATGCGGGCGAAGAAGTGGGCATGGCTGGCGTAGGATATCGCACCGTTAGCTTGGAGTTGTTAAGAATGGTGTACAAAATTAGACACGATGTATGATACCATTTGGTCAGGCGTTTGGAATAATGTACAGCAAGGAATGCTGGTCATGGAGGGGTCGGGAGGAACCAGTCAAGGAAAATCTCCCATGTACTACATATATCACAAGACTACTACAGTACTTGTTCAATCTTTGTTTTTGAGGGATCTGAATCCCAACTAACTGAGTTGATCTAGGTCACTTCCCACGTTTTAGCACTGGCTGTCCCGCTGTTATGAAAATAGGACATCATGACCATCGTGTCTCGTTCGTTCTGCCATCGTTTGTGTCATCTTTTCGTTCACTGGTCCTTCTTCGTGCGAGTATGGACAGTCAATCGCACCGGTGCTGCCGTCTCGAATGCCTGCGACTCAAGGTTCCACCCCTTGGAAGCCATCGCATCCCACAGCTCCCGCTCATCGAAGCGTTTCTTGTACTCGTTTAAATACTCTCCCTCATCCTTGCCTTCGATGGCAGTGTCCATCTTCCAGAGGCTGGAGCGCGATTCTTTTCCACAGAAGATTTGGTCCAGCTTCGCCGTGTAGCCCATGCCTTTCTCCATGAGCCAAGCAATCTCCAAAGCCATGAACCAAGAGCTGATTGCGTGGACCGGCTCGGCGCCCTTCCAAAGTAGAATCTTGATGGGAACTTGGCGGCTGCTGTGAGACCATATGAACTGGGTATGCATGGGACCATCAACTATCGCAATGTTAATGCGAGGGTGACGTCCGCCCATAGCGTGCCAATAGCTCTCCGCCATTTCGATTCGAGCGACAGACTGGCCGTGGCGGTTGCGAACAACAGGATTCCAGAGGATAATGTGCTCTCGTCGGGCAACTTCAGCTGGAGTCAGGACCGTTCCGTTCTTGAGGTACTCGTGAAATAGAATCGTGGCTCGCTGGCGGTTGAGATTGGTCATGCACACACTCCGGACCCCAAGGTAGTTCATCCAGAGGTGAGCGAAAACAAGACCTATCATCAAATAAACAACGCTCTCGTGGTTTTCAACAGACCTGACGAGAAGGGTTCCGACCAAAAGACCAACTAGTCCCACTGCTGTTTCCTGGCTTGCTTCTTTCGCGTTCAGTTCAGCGAGGTTGTCATGCTTCGCAAAGTGAACGCTCAAGGCCGCTTTGCTTGCACCAGCTGAGACACCACAAAGAGCCCGGAGGGCTTCACCAACAGTGAGAGCAACAATCTTGCAATATGGCCCAAAGTAGGGACTGTACAGCTCAAGGAAGAAGGCGGTGTCGTTGAACATATCAGCGAGAAACCGGTACTTCTTCGCATCCGGCTCGATGCGCAGGCCAAACTGCTGGGCGAAGACAATGGTAGCAACGCGGGACATTGCATCCTTGAGTATTGTCAAGAGCAAGGCGAACGTCGCAGAAGAGTTGGCATCGCCAACTCCGAGGCCTTGAAGAAGAGCACGGTTGGCGAGAAGTGCGGTGATGGTAGAAAAGAAGGCTTGGAGAGAGTCGAAGGTCTGGTAGGCGAAGTAGTCATTCGAGACGGAGTGTGGGAATCCGACCGGGAGGAACGCGTCATAAATAGCCTTGCGCCACTCGCGCAGGGAGCGAAATAGGAAGCTGTTCGACTTGTCCTTGGCCAAGACCTGTAGAGAAGTTAGTAGACGTCGTTGAGCTGTGGGAGGGATGCAAGTACTGGAATGATCTGGTTGTCGGGAGTGTGCAGCCAGCGCTGGGTGATGTTGCCCGACTTGTCCAGCTCGTGGATTTCGATATCATGGCCGTGACCAAGAAGCGTAGTGATACCGTCGCGTTTGGTTGCTGGAGAAATAGAATCGAGACGATTGGAACCTGCTGGAGCATGAGGCTCCAACCCTGCATCGGAGGCCATGACGATGGACAGGCCGTTGCCACCTAACGTCTGAGGGTCGCGACGATTCTGGGAATGAGATGAGATCAGGCCAGTGGGTGCATGGAGGGTTCAAGGTTGAAGTTGTGCATATGTAGGTGAAGAGGAGGGGAACCCAGCGTGGGTGGTTGTTCGTTGTAGGTTCCAGGTTTGTAAGAGCAAGAGGGCGAGATGGTGTGAAGGTGAGCTTGCTGTTCACCACCAGGTTTCACAGCCGGTAGCCAGCTGTCCGACCGTTTGTCAGACTGTCACAAGCGATTGCCCGACCATGTTTTACAAGTGAAAACACCACGGCACCTGCATGCCAAAGCCCAAGTACCATTTTTGTATTATTTTCTTCTCGCGGCTATTGATCATTGAATGATCGCGTAATTGTAGCAAGACGTGGCTGATACTACCATCGTAGACAGCCTGGACTAGATCCTAGCCGCTGCAGTCAGTGGGCTACCTAAGGTAGTAATAGCACATCGTTCTAAGGGTAGGGTATGCACGGTGGAATTTTGTGTCCTCCATTGAATAAGTACTCTAATCTTCATCTACATTGGATGTCTTCGCTCCTAATCTATCGCTTAACAGCCTGGCCGTTCTCGTCGATCAGGTACTCCTCCGTCTTGATGGGACCCTCACCAACACCCGTCATGATAACCCTGCTGACGCCCTCCTTCAGCGTTGACGCAAGGCTGCTATCGAGCTCCACGGCAGACTTGATGCTGGCGGTGCCCTCCTTCCAGCCCGTCACCTCTGCCAAGACAGGGTAGAAGGTCCCCAGGATGGTGCTGGCGTCCTCCTCCAGGTAGTAGACGACGCAGTTGGGGCCGGCATCAAAGGTGTAAGCGGCAATGGTCTTGCCGGCCTTGGCGTTGATGGCCTCGACGGCGCGAATGGCAGCCTTGGAGATGTCGTTCATGTAGAAGATGGGAGGGTAGGTGTCGGCGCAGGTGGCGTGGAACGAGTTGGACTCGCGCATCGTGACTTCGGCGAATTTGGCAAAATCTCGGCTCTTTACGGCGGCTTCCATGGAGGCCATGTTGGCGGGGACAACCTTGGATATCCTCTGCTGGAAAAGTCCCGAGGTGGCCACGGTCTGCTGCATGCCCGAGGTCGACGACACGCCCTTCTTGGCAGCGCTGGCAACGAGGATCAGCGCTCGCATCTCGGGCCAGTGCTCGGCGGGAGCAATCAGCTCGGCCTTGGAGTCGCTTCCATCGTCCTTGTCTCCCATTCTCCACGCCACGTAGCCGCCAAACAAACTGCGGCAGGCGGACCCAGAGCCCTGGCGGGCAACGAGCGAAAGCTCCGAGGGCGAGTCGGGGAGCTCATAGAGGAGCGCGATGGCCTTGACGAGGGCAGCGAAGCCGGCGGCAGAAGACGCAAGGCCGGCAGCAGTCGGGAAGTTGTTCTCGGAAACGAGCTTCACGGGCAAGGCCGACAGCTTGGGCAGAGAGGCGTCGGCGGCCTCGAGAGCCGCACGGCGAGAGCGCAACTCGCGGAAGCAAGCCTGGGTTCGCGCACCAGACACATCAGAGGCCTCGCCATTGAGGGTCAGGCTGTCGCCGTCGGTATAGGAGCTGGAGCAGGACGCGGTCGTCAGGGTTCGCAGGTCGGCCTGGGAGAGGGTGACGGAGAGGGAGCTGTTGGTGGGGAGGTTGAGCTTGGGATCACGCTTGCCCCAATACCTGTTACCGAGCAATTAGATATTGAATTGGGCGGTTGGAAGCATCGAAGACGCGTACTTGACCACGGCGATGTTGACGGGAGCAGTGGTGCTGGCCCGGTAGACCTTGGTGTCTGCCATTGTGAGGGAGCGGGGTTGTGGATGGAGAGTCGGAGGTGAGCAAGATCAATGCAGGAAATAGAAGTTCTAGCAAGACAAAGGAGCTTCGGGAGGACCAAGCACAGAAACGAGTCGGGTATTTGTTTGTGACAAGCTCTGCGACCACACCGACTTGTCGGGAAGAGTTGGAGATGGCATCCCGATGGCTTGAAGGACCGGCGCTGATGATGCGGCCCAATTGGGTTTAGTGCGGGGTCCAGCCCCTCAGTTAAACCCCTGAAGCCCCTCAACACCAACAAAAACATCCCGACTCTGGGCTGGGATGGTGCGTGGAACTTGTCAGTGGCAGATCACGAGGCCGTGCGGAGGGAATGGATTTGGAAGGAATCTACGGATGACTACAATCACAGTTTATCTCGGATTTGTTCGTTGGATTTTTATTTTTATTATTCGTGCTAGTCCACCTTGGTGTACAAAACGCCGACAATTTCTGCTCTTCAAGAGAACTTCTCGAAATAGCCTCAAGCCCAGATCTCCCAGTGGTATGGATCAATTCCGCTGACCACGCGACAGCGGATGATTGGAAAAGTGGTATGCATTTTCGACCATCTCTTCATCATCTGACCCGGCCTCTAATTGCTCAGCAAGCATGCGGGTGTTTACTTTCTCCTGCTTGGCGAGGTTTCCTAGCAGTTTCTTTTCCTTGATGATGAAGTCGATGTTATTGAAATCAACGGCCCATCATCGAGGAGCGGGAAGGCGTGGTTTTTGTATGTTTGTGGGATATGATGAAGCCGATGTCATCGACCTCAGTGACTCTGTCATCAAGGAGCAAGCAGCAGCCAACCATTTGGATGGTGCTGATCGCTGTGCAGCGGGACTTGAAGCTGCTGAGGCCGTAAAATCCAGCCTGGTAAAGCTGCTGCTTGTACTTAGCAGGCTTGATCTCTCTGTCTAGAGAGTGGCGGTAGCCTGTTGTGTATGCCGCAAGGCGCAGCGGATGATTGGGAATGTAGAGGAGGCATCATGCGCCATCCTCAATAGTAGGCCCGGCGTTGCATTGCCACCCTCGCTGCGGTAATGGCAGGAGATCGAGGCTGTTGTTGGACCCTAGCACGAGGATACTTCTTGGGCCCCATGATTTGCTCTGGGGTTTGGTCTTCCACCCAGGCACCCGACATGAACTCGTCTGACTCAAAGCCAGGGCGTTGGTGAGGACCCTTGCGGCCCATGATCTGCTCAAAAGTCTGATCTTGGACCCAGGCCCCAGGAATGAAGTCGTCGCTGGTCTGACGGGCTCGTGGGAATCTCTTCACGACGGTGTCGGGCGACTTCTGACGGGCGTGCTCATCAACAAAAGCCCCAGGAATGCGTCGAGCATTTGTCTGGCGAGCTGGCACAGGCTTGCGCTTGACATGAGGGCGGATCATGTGGACCGGCTCCTCCTCCTCCTCCCCCACCCAGGCACCAGGCATGGACTGGCCCATTTCCGACTTGTCGTCATAGGGTGAGCTCATGACATAGGATGGTGGTCGGGGGTAGTCATCCCGAACCGGAGAGCTGGGGACGTAGAAGTCGTCACGCCCAGTTTGTTGCTTGTGGCTGTGTTGTTGCCTCTCGACCTTGATCCGGTCTTCGGACAGGGCGAAGAACTGGAAGGTGCGTGGCCCGTGAGGCAAGACCCTGACATTGGAGATCTTCATTTGTGCCAGTGCGAGGTTGAAGGTGGTGTTGATTCGCCCAGTGTGCTGGACGTTTTGCTTCTTCATCGTCTTGAGCAGCTTCTTGAAGCTCCGCTCTTGCTTCCAGCACCAGTACTTGTTGTACTTGAGACCCTTGACCCAGTCAAAGACTGAGCTTCGTTTGACTCGTCGAATGCCCAGATGAAGGAGTCGACGACCAGATAGTGTTCTCGTCGTAGGATAGAGTCTGGTTTGGTTGGCAAGGTGCTTGACTGTCGAGCAGTCCCACGGGCAATCTGTGCACCGACGTGGTTGCCATGATGAGGGGAGCCCCGACTGATGGCTGAGAAGGGCTCATCATAGGACCCGCGGGGCTCTGCGACGATGTGTAGATGGCAGCCCGGTTCATTTGGGGCTGGTAAGCAGCGTAGTTGTCTTGAGCAAAGGAGTCCATCTTTGGCAAAAGGTGTTTGGGTTTGTTTGTGGTTGATGTGTGTTGTTGTTGGGGAATTGGAATCTTGATGGTCCAAGAATCGTGTGTCAATTGAGTGCCGGCTGTAGTGCGTTTGAAGAAAGAGAGCAAGTGGTTTGGTTGTTTGGTTGTGTGTGTGTGTGTGTGTGTGTGTGTGTTTGAAATGAGCTCTTGAAAAAAGGTAGTACTGGCAGCGCGACAGCAAGACAGTGTGTATGAGTGTATGTGTTTGGTAGAAGTTGAAAAACAGATCTGGGAGGAGACAACCGTGGTCTTATAGGGGCAGGTTCTATCCAGGTCCCAGCTATGGTTCCCCAGGTTGTCCAGAAACCTCTCCATGTATCAGGAGATGCAAAGCCTCTTCGGAGTAACAAGATTTTCGAAATAGCCCAGCAGGGTGCCTAAGAATCGAAAAGATCCTGAAGGTAACAGAAAATTTCGATAAGGTTGGAACATACCTTGGGAGCAGATAGGTTTGCCAACAAAGGACACCGGGATGCCTTGATGGTTACGGTGTCGGATTACAATATCGGAGCAACAACATTTTCGGATCGTTTAGTAGGGTGTCTAAGAATCGAATAGAATCTGAAAGGAATAGAAAGCTCGGCAAGGTTAGACCGTACCCTGGGTGTAGATAAGTTGGCGAAAAGCAAAGATCCTAGAATGCCTTGATGGTTATGGTGTGGGATCGTCGATGACTCAGATGGTCCTGCTATGGTCGTCGGCGTCGTCTCTGTATCCACGCGGTGGTCATCATGGCGGTGTTCTGGCGATGCTGTAGGTTTCCGTTGAATGATCTGGGCCTGGGGTCTCTACGGCTTCTGCACCTCCACACCTTGAAAGATCTGTAACCAAGTTCATTCATTGAGCCGTGATCACAGGAGTTGAGACTGAGGATTCCAACTCCGCTAGTGCCATTGCAACTCGCAACGCCCTAGGATACACTATGCTCTTCAAAGGGGTGGATTTGGCCCGTGTCCGAGGCTCAGATTGGATTGAATCACCGTGTTGACGTCTAGCCTTGGTCACCTTGGGACGCGCTTTGCGTCAACTTGAGGGCCTCCATATCAGCCTGGAGGACCGCGCAGCCCTGTTGGAGGCTGTCATAGGCGCTGAGGAGGGCGTCGTTCTCCGCGTGAATGGCCCCTCCACCATCTCGCACTTCCCTACTGCTGTCAAGGATGAGCAAGCTTGCGACCGCGTCAGCACCTTCTTCGACACCTTCTCCGACTAGCCAGCGATGATTCAGCATCTCATCAAGGTCCTCAGCTCCAAAACCATCCCTCGTCCCATCTAGTTGAGAATGTCCTCCACTTATTCAAGGATGGGTTGGTCGTCTTCAACGAAGATCACATAATCGTCTTCTGCTGCTGGGGGTTCGGTAGCTTTTGGGAGTACCATCATTGGTCGTCGTTCTGGTTCAAAGAGGTGAGGGTCAGAAAGGATTGTGATGATTTGTGTATAATCCTTGACGCCTTTCACCGTCAGAATCTCCCCTTTATGGTCTTCCATTGCTCCCATCCTTCGCAATCATGGTCTCCACCTAGACCCGTCGGTCCTGAGACAAGCTTCCTGGCAAATAGTGTGAATACTTGAACACAACAAGGTCTGTACGTCCTCCCAGCCCCACAGACCGTGCTAGATACTCCACACAATGGGTTGCAATTTATAGTTCAAAATTTTCTAGTATTTGATAGTTAAGTGTATGTAGTTACAGCCCCTGAAACCCACGAGTCCTATCCATTAACATGGTGCTCACCTATGGTGTATAGGTACGTCGACACCGTTCTGTGCGGTAGTAGTGTGTGCTTGCGAGGAGAGACCGCGCCTTCAAAACAATCAAGAGTGAAGTCTAATGGAAAGAATGAATTGTCTATACCTCGTACATCGACGAACAACTGTGGCCCAGCTACCGTTTTCGGACGTTTACCGTCAATAACGGTCCCGCTCAGCGCTAACAGTGCGGAAACGGTTTGAACGGCCCCGCGACCCTTCGCACGTGTCTCCACTGAAAACTTTGGCCGGGGACGGAGGCTACCAGAATTTCTTCGCTCCCCGCCATCATGGTGCATGCCCTGCGATGAATGCTTGAAGACGACCAACGCGATCCCACAGGTCCACACCACTTAATTCGACCCCAACCATCTCTGTCTGCAACAGCTGGTACCTCCAGAATCCTCTTATCGCCATTGCCGTCTTGACGGAATCTCCTGAGTCTCTCTCATTACTTCTTAACTCATACTTACCCCTCCATCGTGTACGAGAGCCGCAACCACAACTCTCCCAAGATGAGTCCCAGCACCACCATCGGCCTCCTTGGCGGAGGCCAGCTTGGCATGATGCTGTGCGAAAGTGCCTCTCCCCTCAATGTCCCTATCGCTGTCCTGGACGCCGAGAACGCCCCTGCCAAGCAGATCAACAACAACAAGCACCATGTTACTGGATCGTTCAAGGACCCTGTCAAGATCAGAGAGCTCGCAGCCAATTGCGATGTCCTCACCGTCGAGGTTGAGCACATCGACACTCATGTCCTCGAGGAGATTGCCACCCACGGCGTGCAAGTGTCCGCCGCGGATGGCTCCACCACCACCAAGAAGGTCGCCGTCCATCCCTCCTGGAAGACGCTCCGCCTTATCCAGAACAAGTACGAGCAAAAAGACTATCTCGGAAAACAGGGCATCCCCATCGCCGAACAGCTGGCCCTCGAGTCCGGAGATGCCATGCTTGCCTCGATGAAGGAGGCGTCCGCCAAGTTCGGGTTTCCCTGGATGCTCAAGTCAAGAAAGGACTCGTACGATGGCCGTGGAAATCTCAAGATTTCGAGCGAGGCAGATCTCGAGCATGCCGTCGCAGAATTCGGTAGCCTGTCTTGCTATGCCGAGAAATGGGTGCCTTTTGAGATTGAGCTCTCCGTCATCGTCATTCGCACCGAGGACGACGATGGTAACACAAAGCGCCTGATCCCGTACCCAGCTGTCGAGACTATCCATGAGGATAACATCTGCTCTCGCGTCTTTATGCCTCCACGGAATGTTACAGACGACGTTTCCAAGCAAGCCCAGAAGGTTGCGTGCAGCGTCGTCGAGAAGCTTTGGGGACGCGGCGTTTTCGCTGTCGAGCTGTTCTTCACCAAGGATGGCAAGGTCGTTGTCAACGAGATCGCCCCTAGGCCACATAACTCCGGACATCACTTGATTGAGGCCGTCCCGTACATGTAAGGAGCCTTTGTTCATTCCTCCGCAAACCACATACTAACTGCTATCCTTGGTAGGTCCCAGTACAAGGCCCAACTTACTGCCATCCTGGACGGTCCTCTGCCGGAAGAGCTGCAGCCTCATGTGTCATCCAGCATCATGATCAACATCCTCGGAGGCGCTAATGCGGATTCCCACGACCGACTTGTCGAAAAGGCTGAGTCCATGTACGCCAAGAACATGGCCGTTTACCTCCACCTCTACGGAAAGGAGTCCAAGCCGAGCAGGAAAATTGGCCACATTACTCTTACTGGCCTGGGCACGATTGCTGAGCTGGAGGAATTTGCGCAGCCCCTGATCAAGATTGCCGAGGAGATCCGACAAGAGCGACTGCAAGCATCCAGCAAGGCGCTGCGCCCACAGCAAGCGCCCGCGACAACCACAGGCAAGAGCAAGGGCATGAACAAGGACAAGCCGTTGGTCCTCGTCACCATGGGCTCCGACTCCGATCTCCCTGTAGCCAAGGCGGGCATCGACATTCTGAACCAGTTTGGTGTTCCGTGGGAGGTCGACATCACCTCGGCTCACCGAACCCCCGTCAAGATGGGTCAAGTGGCCACCGATGCCGCTGATCGGGGCATCAAGGCCATCATCTGTCTCGCAGGAGGCGCGGCCCATCTAGCTGGAATGATGGCCGCCTACACTCCATTGCCCGTCATTGCTGTCCCAGTCAAGGCCACTCATCTCGACGGCATGGATAGTCTGTTGAGCATGGTCCAAATGCCGGTATGTGACCCCAAACTTCCTCTCCTCGGCCCAGCCTTCTAACAGGGAAACAGCGCGGCGTACCAACAGCCACAGTGGCAATTAACAACTCCACCAACGCAGCTCTGCTGGCCATTAGGATCTTGGGCGCCTTCATGCCCGAATACCTGGAGAAGATGAAGGCTTATCAGCTCGACATGGAGAAGCAGGTCCTAGACAAGGCCACCCTGTTGAGGGAGATTGACGTCGAAGCTTACCTCGCCAAGATGGGCAAGAAATAGACATGGATAACGCGCTATATGGAAATGGGAATGGTAAATGGATAGAAATGGAAGCACGCAACCTTGAGAATAGAAGGCCCCCCTGTCGAGGCCACTTGATGAATATACCTCTGAAGTACGAAGCAGGGGATGCCCTGATTGCGAAAGTTGCCGGTTACGGGGCATGACTGAGTCGATTGGAATCTAATTGAGGGTTTATAGTCCGTCCATTGCGGACCTGAACTTGCAAAGCCATCTCGGGGCAACTGAATTCGCGTGGAAGCCCCGGATTGACACCTCAAACCTGCAGTCAGGATGGTGAGCGATATCGGCCGGGACCGGAACCTCGAGGACAAACATGTGCCCTTGTCTTCCCAGATGTCACAAAAGCGCGACATTGGTTGAAACAAAAAGAGTGAGCAGACGGGAAGCCCAGGAACATGGAACCTGGACAGATTGCTAGAAGCTAGCACTGTTCATCCAATAAGCGGGCAGCTGTATGAAGTCTTCAGGGGTGAGCTGGGATGCGTGACGTCATGGACCCTTTCTAGTCCTGCCAAGGACAAGGACAGCTCTAAGCCTCCAACAGCTGTCGTCCGTGTGCGCGTTCGAGACTCCCCCATCTCCTTCATCTCTAGATTCCTAATTTCTCTCATTAACCTGTGCTATCTGGGCTCGATATTCTCGATATCCACCGTCAATCAAGATGAGCCAGGTGTTTTGTCGTGCGACGTTTCGACTCTCTTCTGCAGTGCTTCCTAGACCATCCTTGACCTTCGGCACCCACCAACGTTCGCTGTTGAGACGCGTGCCGGTGACTTCGGTTCTTGGGCGCTCATTTTCGAGATCGTGCGCCCTGAGTGATGAGGAGTCCGACCGAAAGGACGAGGAGTTGACCGAGAGGGCCCGCCAAAGAACACAACGACAAGTCACGTCTGGAAAGAGTGCGCAGACCCTAGAGAATGACCGACCATGGCATAGAGAGGGAAGCCATGCGCAGCCAAAATCAACATCGCCTGACCCAACAGGAGGGGACGTGACGAAAGGTAAATCCCCAAATTGCATCCTGCAGTTGATGCAAGACTAATGTTGTCATCGTTCCAGGCAGGCTATTGACGACCCCGACCAGACTACTCAAACTCATCCTGCCGATGCCCTTCCACCCCAAGCAAGAACACATCAACGAGCCAGTCGAAGGAGAGGGGAAGGGGAGAGACGAGACAGTCCAGCCATTGGCCATTCTCGTTCATCCTCAGCAACCTTTGTCCTACCTTGAGAGGTTAATACAAGCCGAGATTCCACCATTGCGATACAACGGCCGCGAAAAGCTTCCAGATATTATATTCCGCGCCGAGGCCGACCAGGAAGAATCCCATCAGAGGAAGGGTCGGAGTGACAGCAACGTTGCCTCGTACTCGGGTCTTGGCCATGAGGGTCCGGATAGGAAAGAGGCGCCTTGGGTGCGCTGGAGTGGAAGCACCGAGGTCGGGGACTTTATTCGGGACGCGGCTCGTGGGAGGGAGTTTGCCATCGTCATCGAGGGTCATGAGAAGGAGTTGCGAGTAGCAGTACCGAGCTTCAAGGATCGCACCTACTACATGCGGATGCAGTTAAGGCGCATGTCACGCGAGATTGATGGGATGGTCAAGATCAAAAGTGAATGCGACAAGATCGCCAACAAAGGAGCCCACCGACTTGCCCAGGGTGGATTCGCAGCTCTCGCTGGATGGTGGGGGATTGTGTACTACATCACATTCCACACGGAGATGGGATGGGACTTGGTTGAGCCAGTGACCTACCTCGCGGGATTAACCACCATCATGGCCGGATATCTCTGGTTCCTCTTCATCAGCCGAGACCTCAGTTACAAGGCGGCTTTGAAGATAACAGTGTCAAAGCGCCAGCAAGCGCTGTACCAGGAGCGTAGCTTCGACCCGGTCAAGTGGGAGCACCGAGTTCACGAGGCAAATGCTCTGCGAAGGGAGATCAGAATGGTGGCGACAGAGTACGATGCAGACTGGGATGAGATGAAGGACCTGGGAGAAGAGGTGAAGCAGGTCCTGGAAGATGAGAAGAGGAAGGGCGGTGGCGGCAAGAGCGATAAGCTGAAGGACGACGATGACGATGGCGACCGCGAGGACCGAGAAAGATCATCATCACGAGACGAGAAGTGAGTGATCGGGCGGAAGAGCCGCTTGTAGGGCTTGGTGTTTAGGCCGTTCGGGACATCGGCGTGTCCGCCGTGGGGTGACTAAACGGATAGAAGTCGTGTGATTACAACGCCTCGGCGCTGCACTGTACAATTTTGCAAGCAGGTTTCCATATACGGCGCATAGCCCGGATAGAAGCTGAACAGAAAGCCAGCTAAACTCAAGCTAAGTCGGCATCATCTTTGAGTCAACGTCTCCTGTTCGCTGGCAGGAAAAGCAACCTGAGGGCATGGGGTGATGTCTTGGATGACGTAGAAGTTTGCAATGCGAGTAGTATTCGCACCGTCTCATGCCGCACGCCGCTGTGCGCATCACACAGTCCCAGACAGTGCGAATACTGCCCCTCCTTGGTGACATGCCGTCCACGCCACACACTTTCATCCCACCTCACCCCACCCGCCTCAACCAACAACCACCATCTTAATAAACGCCGTCGCTCACTCCACCGCCGGCCCAACGTCCAACCATGGCACAGACGTTTGTCACGATCGCCTCCAGCGAGGTCAGCACATGTCCGGAAACGGCAGTCTTCTGGAACTGTTCTGGGCGCGGTCCAGAAGCCTGTTCCCCTCGTCGGCCCTCATATCACCCGGTACTAGCTGTTTAAAAGCTGGAGGTCCATCCCCCACCCCCTCACCGGCCGACACCGCAAGGCGCAAGCGAACTACCGTCCCCGTACCATGGCGCCCCAAGTCATACACCTGCCCGACGGCCAGACCTTTACCGTCACGCCCGTCTTTGCTGGCCTCGGCTTCAAGAGCCACGAGCTCAACACCCACCACAACGCCTTCCCCATCGGCTGGACCGTCGTCCTCAACACCGAGGCCGACTCGGCCGACGACGGCGACGACGATGACGATGACGACGACAAGGATACCGACACGGAGCGGCATGGCACCGAGAACGGCCACGGCGTCGCTCTCGACGGTGACGCCTCCGCCGCCGCCCGCGTGAAGCGTCATTTCCACTCATTCGCGAAGCCGACGCTGCAGGGCGACAACCTCTTCATCTCGTCGATTGCGAACCCCTCAAGCACCGAGTTCAAGCCGGCCGCCAGCCCCACCCGGCAGATCGCCATGATGCTGTGGATCACCCTCTACTGGTACTTCCACCAGCCCGAGCCCGATCCGCAGATCCCCGCCGCCGCCGCAAAGACCACGCCCCTCGGGGCCAAGCCGCGCGGCGAGTGGAAGATCAACATCAAGCGCGACGGCGTTTTGCGGGGCCGTAACTTGATCCCCAAGCTGGAGCGCATGGGGCTCATCGCCTCGGCCGATACTGCTGTGGGCACCAGCGTCGATGACAGTGGCGAGGGCTGGACGCAGATGTTTGTGTCTCGCCGCACGTTCTGGCAACTTCCTGGACGGCTGTTCCTCTTCTCGCTGCAGCCCAACAGGGCTATGGCCTCGTTCCCCGGCTCTCCCACTAGCAGCCGCCCCGGCTCTCCCATTTTCGGCGAGGCTCCACAGAGTCCGTTCCGGCAGTCGTACAACCACTCCCCACACTCCTCGTTTGGACGTCTGGACAGTGACCTCCCTGGTGGGCCAACACCGACCAGCATGGGGACTGTCCCCAGCTTCCCAGTCGGCCCCTTCTTCTCGAGCTCCCATCTTCCGACCTACTATCCGCCTGCACCGCTCCAGTACATCTTCACTAACAACATCCGCCATCCACTTCGCCCTAAGCCCCCGAGGATGGGTGAAGTGTTCTATACTCGCTTTGTTCCTAGCGTTGGTCAATACCTGTCCTTCCGAGTTGCGTCGTCTTCTCCAAAGCCAGTGCCATATTATGGCCCCATTGGACTCAAGCCCCCAAACCATGCTCACCTAAATGCGCTCAGCGACACGTCTCTCTTGGAAATGTGGATGGCGAAGCCGCGTGTGAATGCTTTCTGGAACGACTACGGCCCGGACTTCCTGACCAAATCTTTGAATCTTCCACACTCATTCCCAGTCATTGGACAATGGGATGGTGTGCCTTTCGGGTACTTTGAAATCTACTGGGTCAAGGAGGACACCTTGGGTTTCCACCTTGGTAGCGAGGCTGGAGAGTGGGACAGGGGACTTCATGTGCTAATTGGCGAAGAATGGGCGAGAGGCCGGGTCCCTATCTGGCTGTCGGGCCTGGTACATTGGTGCTTGACATCGGACTATAGGACCATGAACGTTTGCCTAGAGCCGAGGGTGGACAATGCAAGGTGAGGCAGCCACTGCCTAGATCTACGACGCATATGCTAACAGTTTCCAGATTCTTGCAACGTCTTGAGTATAGCGGGTTCTGTCGAGAGAAGCAGATATCCTTCCCCCACAAGCAGTCTTGGTATGTGCGCATGCGCCGGGAGCAGTGGGAAGGGCCTGCACTCTGAGTGCCTTGTTATGCTGGAATGGTCGGCATGGCTGCATGGGATGATGTTTGTGTTCAACTTTATGTCTTGTTTGATTGAGCAGACGTTGATACCAAAATGGGGGCGGTGGCGATAGCCTGCTGAATGAGTTGAAGGACAGCACTGGCTATTTCGACTTGGAGCATAATCAGACCTAGTCTATTGTTCTTTTAAGCGCTATGCAATATCACTGCCTCTGAATACAGTACGTTGCATTGCTTGTCTAGGCAGACACCGCCCTAGGTGAGAATTTATGATGGGATGTTGTCCTACCAATTTGAACAAAATAATCCCTGTAGTAAAACGCCCAGTTCAGTTTGACGGATTCCTAATGTTGCTAATTGCGTTCACACCAACCTAACCTGTGGTACAAGACAATGCTACTGTGGCCCCTCGAAGTTGTTAAAAACAGAGTCAATGGGGGTACCTTAGCTGCCATTCCCTTCAACCCGATTTGTGAATAGCAGCTGTAACAAAACTGTGACTCGTTCGGAGCAGGGCTAAGGTCGAAGCTTTATTCCATGATGAAACGCGTGAACACTGAACAGCGAACAGCGACTGACTTCTCCTAGCTAAGAGGCCGGTTTATCAACGTCGTGCTCACTGTACGATGTGCTTCGATACCTATCGAAGATACATTCGAAAGTTGCGCAAGTCAGTTGTGTGGAATCAGGGACAAAGACTGAATGGCGCTGTCCGTGAACGAACACCTGATATCGTAACGAGGTTCTTGCGTGCGTATTGGGCTTCTTTGTTCTCCAAGCAGGAACATGTCTCACAGTGACTTGTGACAGGCCTTCAGCTCAGAATCGTAGGCTTGTGTTCTTGGACAAGGTACGAAGAGGCTGAGATCTCAGCTGTTGACTGTTCACTATATAATATCCTCAATGACGCATCATGCTGGCACAACCAACGAAAGGTATTTTAACCACCACTGTTTCAACTACCACTATGTCGACTGCCAGTATCAAGCCAACGGGAAGGAAACCCAACAGGATGACTTCCCACCAGGACAAGTCCAACGAAGAATACATCCGACAGTGCATCGTCCGCGGTCACATCCCCGCCACCGCTGAGCCCCCATCCGCCAAGAGGTGCACCAGCTGCAACGCACCATTCAGAGGAGTCAGAAACCTCTGCATCACATGTTACAAGGAGACCTACGCTAGCGATCGAGGCGAGACCATCCCTTTTCCCGACTCCTTCGTACAAGATTGCCAACAATGCAATACCCGCACGCTGCATCTGGGGCCGTCGTGGTGTGTCGAGTGCTCCGCCGTCGAAGCATCCGCGACGTTTCCTTTGATTTGCGAGGAGTGCGAGCTTGTCTTTGACGTACCGGCTTACGTGAGTAATGATCGTGGGGGGTTTGTGGAGATGCTTGATGTCGAGAATCTCTGGTGTGTTAAGTGCGCAGGTATCGCGGAGTCTTGGGTGAGAAAGTAAATTGCAAAAAACTTCCCGATTTTTTTGGAGAGTTTACAGGACTACTCGAGGAGATAGGGTTTAGAAAGAACGTTCGTCTGGGGCTGGTTTTGACCAAAGGGGTGATATATGGCTGAGGACCACTCAGGATCCTCGCGGGCAGTCTCTGACTGCTCGCCAAGTTGAAGTCTTACAATACATCAATACCTGCCCTTCAAGCCTAATATCGCACCCTGGTCGCACCAACCCAACGCTTCGGTAGAAAGATGTGGGAGACACGGCATACACAGAGCAACGTAGAAAGTTAACGTAGAAAGCTATTCCTTCCTTCGCTAGATCAGGGTCAGAAGTGGCCACTGGAGAACTCACAATGGAAGACCATAACGCACAGGAACGCGTTCCGGTCGAGGTCGACGCGCTTCTGTGCTTTAAGGCCTGATACAACGCGACAGATCTGTCCCGTTGCCGCCGCAATCTCCACCTTCCTCCTCGACTCCTCCAGACCGATATTCTCAAGGGGGTCGGCGGTGCTAGTGCCGACGATCATGTTGAAGTAGTCGCAGGGCATGGGGTCGACGATAATGGATCTCTAATCCTGAGACTTGACACCCAGTAGTATGTACCAAGACACCCAGTAACCTACACCAACAGAGCTGTTTGACCCTTTTGACCTCCAGTAACTTACACCACGATACTGACTCACACTTATACAACACCGCAGCGGTACAACCGATCAAAGTTTTCACCCCAGAGGCTGCATAAAAAGGGAAGTCTCCCGCCACTTCTATAAATTGATCCGTGTTGGAGAGTCAGCCGAAGCTGACACACGTGGGTGGTCCTTCCTACTCGGTAGGGATCATCATAAATCATCGTAGGGCCCCGAACCCTCAGAATGTCTCGATTTCCCCATATGGGGCCACCCACCTTAAAGGGATCATTTAACCGCTGCCGACGATGAGACTGAGCATACACGGTAACTACCGGTGCAAGTCTGAGGCGACCACGCGGAACAGCTCTGAGGAGGAAAAGAAAAACAGCAAGAAGAGTGCCAACCAGCGGAGGTGGAGATGTGATGATGGAGAGGGCTCATGGTACCGAGCGGAACGAAGGGTTATGGAAGGCTGGCCGACGTCGATGAAGAGCCAGAATCCTGTGTCACATCAGCTAACAAGCTGAAGGAAGTCTGCAGACAAGGTCACGCGGCAAGAAACATTACAAGCCCAGAAAATAAGCAAGAATCTTCGCTCCCCTTGTTACTAGCCCTGTCCTAAACATCAATAGGTTGTTTTGCAAAAGCCTTGCTATTTAGGAGGTATACTGTAAAAGCACCTCCATCAACACGACCCATCCTACATGTGGCCATTGAAGAATGACCGGCACTAACAAAACTAACATAGTAGCCAACGTATGTTTAGTTTGAGACCGTGCACTACTCTAGCCTCTTCCCTCATTCCGTATCTGCCATAAAGATACAGAATCGATAACTCCAGGCGGCAACTCCACAAGCTTCTGCTTTTCTGCCGTTCCCCAGTGCCATATTCTGCGGCTTCGGCATATTCAGTAGGGCTATGCCAATACTACATAAGAGACCCGAAAGTTCCTCATGGTTTGCCATCTGAGTGAGGAGCTGCGATATCAGTACCAAGGACTGCAAAAATCCCCAAGTCTATCGTGGCTGGCGTGCTTGGAAGAAATGCTAAGCATTAACTGTATATGTTGCCGAAAGATGTCTAAGGCTGAGCCTTCTGTAGGCAATAGCTGCACAGAGAGCAGTATCTGCGTTCCTAATAAGCTCGACTGGAAAGAATCGCGTCGTAATGATTTGAAGTGGCGCAATGTTGTCCTCGTTGAAGTCTTCGAACAGTGACATTGTCTTGAGCTTCTTCCTTTAAGACCGGATGGGCTTTGCGATCCCTTGAATTGACCGAACTTTCAGACAGACCTTACTGCGTGGCACCTGACAAAATCCTTCTATTGTGATTTTGAAACCCCTTTACAATAGTATTTAGATACTGCGGCCTTATAAGGACACGCCTCATAATCCTTCGGTTCTCGTACCAGCAAGGACCGACATTTTGGCATCTTTCGACTATTTGACCCTCTTCTCTTCCATGAAAGTATCGGATTTAAATGAACAGTTTTTTTATTCCTATCTTTGAGGAGATTCTACCCGATTATTCTCCCAGCTCAACGAGGAGTTTGCCCCCACTGATCTCGCCTTTTCGCATCCGGTCCAGGCCCTTGTTTACGTTGTGTAGCCCGTCCTCCACATCGATAATTCTCGGCGGCACGATGGCGCGAGTAGCTAGCAGGCGTTCTAGCCAGCTGGATAGCGCCTCGCCAACTTCGGGAACTTCATGGTATAACTTAACGGGGATAGTGTGGAAGATCACGCCGGCGGGTTGGTCTTGCTTGGGCAGACCGCTTAGGCCTACTAAATGGGCTGGGATGGTCGGCTCGGTGGGAGGCGTGCTGGGAGGCGAATTGACTTGAAACGCTCGCTTGCTGGCTTCCTCTGGACCCAGAGCGCGTAGCAGAAGTTCTGCCGTGTCACGGCCTCGCGTGTCGATACCGAAGCGTAGCTTGCCCTTGGTGTTGGCACGGAGGATGGCGACTGCTCGCTCAGCATCGTGGCTGTCGACGAGCAGGTCTGGTCGGAGGACCGGGTTTTCGGAGATCCTCAGCCCGTGCTTGGCGTTGTCAACCACCAGAGCCACTTTGAGTCCGACGAGACGAGCCAGCTGAACAGCGATGCTTGCTGATGTAGACGACCCGCCCCAGATTGCGATCCAGTCTCCCGCCTTGGCTCCCTCGCTGGGAAGGATGCCCTGTAAACACTCTCCCCTGATGTCTTGGGGTAGTGATTCTTCCCCGACGTTTCGAACAATGTCAAGGATGTTCGGGCCGCCGTGAGCCCCGGTGAAGTCGACGCCGAGGCAGATTCCCAGCGCCAAGGACGCCGCGACGAAGGCGACGCCAAGCGTGGCTCCCTCGCTGACTGTGATCTCCTTGGGGATTCTCACGACGTTGAAGTCGGATGCCACTACGTACTGCTGGTATGTGGCTTTTCGGAGATCTCGGTAGTCGGTGGAAATGACGATAACCTGTGGAATCTTAGCATGGGGGAACCCTCATCTTAGCAATTCAATTGACTGACTTTGTCGTTAATCTTGATTCTTGAGGGGCCCTCGGCTGCCTGCACGACTGTTCCAGCGGCTTCGCGCCCTGAGATGTAAGGAAGCTCTGGGATTCCAAATCCATAATCACTGGACAGTACTTGTTAGAACCAGTGGGTGTATCCAGCCAGCACTCAACTTACGGAGATTTCCAGTCAATGGGGTTCAGCCCAATGGTGCTACTCCGAACCAACAACTCATGGCTGTGTCTCGTAGCAGGAAGCGCATAGCCACTGGTCAACTCGTACTGCTGCCTTACTCCGTGCAAGAGCAGAACGGTCTGGGTATCGGGTAGTTGGACAACAGGGCTGGATTGTGTCGGTTGAGTGAATGCGCCCAGGCTAGACTCGAGCGTTTCGATTGAGGGCACCTGGACGGAGCGAGGCACAGCGTCGGACTGAGTTACTCCTGGTTGAAACTCGTGAATGGGCTCGGCGTCGGGTAGCTGTACATCGTTGGTCGGCTCCGCTGTGAGCGTAACGAAAGATCCGGTGACGCTCATTATGGGCAATATTTCTTATCGGCGCAAGGGCAGTCCGTCTATGGCCTGAGCAGTCGATTGGCGTTTGGTACACTGGTCGATTCGTCCGGGGTCCCGTAGGAACGTGCTGAACGTCTAGAAGATAAAAAAGACAGTGTACCGACAGAAAAACAGCGAAGACGAGTCTATAATTTAATCGATATCGGTTACAACGGGACAGGGCTCGTTTTGTTCGGTCCCAAGTTTGGCCACCAGAGGAGTTAGCGGGCACATAGCGGATGGCGTCATGACGAATCACACCTCAGTTTGATATCCTATGCCCGCATTTAGCATGACGTGACTCGAGGAATTGTCGCACTCGGTGGTGTTGAGTACCGGTGTCGGGGTGAGTTGCAAGGCCCCACATGGACGATGGTGTTATTTGGCCTATCGATCACTCAACTTGTGGTTAACCGTATGCGCCTCAGGCTAGTGAGACGTTTTTTCTCTGTTCACCAATGAATCGTAGTTAATAATTTCCTCATTAGGTACATTTTCGTACTTCTAATAGGCGCCACGCGTCTCGGCTGGCTTCCGAGCAGCGGTTAACCCGCACTTTCTTCATGAAATCTTGATGATCATCTCCAAGACGAGGTTCTAGAGATTCAGAGATCACGAGGAAGAGTATTGAAAAAAAAATTCAATGCCAGAAGAAACTCCCATCTCGATGTACGTACGAATTGCACGGCCCAGTCAACTGCCGTGAAGGATCAAGAGCGCGTGCCTCGCAACGATAACATCTTGATAACTCTGCAGGTGTTTGCGGGGGTTCTCCAATCGATTGACCCATTCAGAGCTCGTTGTGTGTTGTCTCGGGTGCATATGGATCCATTTGTCGGGGTAAGTCGATGGTGCAAAGCCCCTATGCGGATGACGCCATCACAGGGCCGGATGGATTGCTCCCAGTTTCTCTTACAACGCATACTTAGATAACGGATATATGGCTGCAAGCGTGGTCTATAGTAGTCTAACCTCTATATACCGTAGCTGAGAACGATCGACAAAGTTTCACTCTGCGGCCCGAGACATCTGCATCGGACCGGTGCAGATACCACGTGTGGATCAATCAGGGATCATGACTTTTCTTCACTGAGAAGAGCGACATGAAGCATAGCGCCGATTTGAGACTCCCTCACCCCAGTAATTAAGTCACAAGTCTCAGGAGCATGCTGCAGTCTTGAAACTAGACTTGGGACGGCATCCATCCCACTTGACTCCGATGCCTCGCCCAGCGCCCTTCATGATAGGCTGCTCTAATCAGATCGATCCGATAACAACCTTGAATACACGCATCTTAATTTAGAATACTGGGTTAATTTGGGCTTTTTCATCAATGAAGAAACCTAACTAAATATGGATTGTTAGCTAGATTCTAGTAGCTATATATAGTCAGACCAGGGTTTGTCTAGTTGTATTACAAACCGTTATTAAAGGCATTGTCTGTAACTCATGGCCTTTAAGATGAAGAAGAAGATGGAGAAAAATTGCGAAAGCATTTAAAGCTCTGCAAAACGTAACAAAATCCTAGAAAGGTATCGAGTGGGAAAGCCCCTCCTCCACATGCTAAAAGTTGAGAAGTGCATTGATCCATCGACATGAGCCGCCCTCGATTTGATCCACTTCGTTCACCTGACTGAGCCTCATCCAACTTCTGGTTCAACAACAGGTCGGCGTCATTGTTGCCAAATAGGTGATGCCTCTGGCCAGGTTCCTTGCATCAACCGCCTTCTTAGATATTGTTAGCGTAAGCTTCTCTTGAATCCAAGTACGTTACCCATTCGCAGCGTGGTGCCTCTCCCACCCGTGCCAACCTCATTCAATATCCCAGAGGATAGGCCGAGGCAATGCAGCTGTTGGTGACAGCAGCAATCACGCCTCAAGATATCATATTACTGCTTCAAAATCACATTTCGACCTAACAGTTTCCCCGTCCTGTTACTAGATGAGAGGTAGCGAGTTCTAGACACTATTGATACACACTCACTATCCAAGATGATTTGCTTTGGAATCTGTCATTGTTCTAAATTCTGGGTTCAATTATGAGTCTATATACAGCGTCTATTGTCTAGTCCAGACAGAAACGATACCCGTTTTCCAACCCAACCCATTACTTCAACAGAGGCTTCAGAATCTCAACAATATCATCCTCCGTCTTGCCTTTGAGTCCGAGAAGCTCATTGTCCGTCTTCTCAAACTTTCCGCCGTTCTTGGGGTCAAAAATGGCACGGAAGAGGTAGGGGCCGAAAGTCTCCATGTCATAAAGTCCCTTGGCCAGTCTCTCATCAGCCTTGGCAGTGAGGTCGTCCAGGACAACAGGAATGGGAGCCCAAGACCGCTCAGGAGCAACCTTCTTGGCAAGGGCGAGAAGCTTGTTCTGGGTAGTAATCAGGTCGTGGATATAGACGGCACGGTTCTTGGTCTCTTCAGGGTGGCTGACTACGCCGACGAGGGCATCGCCCACAGTGGACAGGGTGGTTGTGCTAAACTCGACATCGCCGCCATCAATGATGATCGGCTTCGACTGCGAGTGGTCCAGGATAAAGTTGTGCTCCAGTCCCCAGTCGAGGAAGGCGGAGTTGTAGATAAAGGAGTATGTCAAAGGAGTTGACTTGGACTTCTCAATAAGGACATCCTGGATTTTGACCTTCTGAGCGAACACAGGAAGCGAGCGAACGGAGGGGACGTCCAAGTTGGATCCGAACTCAGAGGGGATGAAGCGCTGAACACCAGCGGCGACAGCAGCGTCGATAAAGGTCAATTGAGAGTCGATGGCGAGGGTTGTGAGGGTGGAGATGACGGCATCTTGGCCCTTGAGGGCGGACTTGAGAGACTCGAGCGAAGAGTAGTCGACCTCGACAACATCGGTGCCCTCGGGGAAGGACGAGGCAGAGCCGGCCCGCTTGAGGACGCGGATGTTGAACTTTCCGGACTCGACGAACTTCTTGAAAACGACGGAGCCGAGGGAGCCAGATGCACCGGCGATGACGACGTTCTTGATGGCAGACATTGTGGAAGTGTTGGCAGTGTTTTTTGTGCTTAGGTTGATGGGATTGTTGTGTTGATTGTGAATTGATTGATGAATCCTAAGAATAGAAGAGGTCAAATAGAACTATATACGCATCCGTCGTTCCAGATCCCGTCACGAACATACCAGCGTATGTGGCGATACCGTCACTTACTCAGTACTCAATTGCTCACCTAAGGTGAAGTGACAAATTAGCCCAGGTTGGGCCCTAGGAAGTCTCGCGGTGTGGGATATGCCGAGTGGGATGCCGGGCGGGATGGCGTGCGGGATCCTCTGGCAACGGACTAACCTCATCAGGCCATTAGTCACTCAAGCCACTGGTCAACCCTGTCTCGCGATCTCTGGCCGTGGATCTGGGCGGATCTGGTCCATCCCGCTCGGCGTATCCCACCGGATCCGGTGCATCCCATTTATCCCACACGCCCGCCGGTCCTGGACCAACAACAATCGGGGATTACGAACTCAGGACACTGACACTGCTCGGCCTGTGGCGTGTACCGACCGGTCTTGATCATCGCATTTTCAGTTGTGATCCCACATGAGCTGTTGTTTTGCCGTCTGAAGCTCACTCTGCTTACCTCATTGAGAGACCGCCGCACAGCACGAGGGCTCTATCCCATTATCCCATCCCAACCTTGAGCTTCCAGTAATCGCGATGCCTTCCGGGACCGATCTCTCCCAGGATCTATCCCGCGATCTATCCCACCCGGCTGTCGGCGTGGAAGGGGATCCATTTGCCCGCTGGTTGGTCTACCTCCCACGTTCCCCGGAATCCACTGCTTTCTTCTGTCGAGTTGAAAGTGGGATTCCCGACGCAGCAATCCAGAGCCTTTCTAATCAGTGTCCCAGCACCGTGCCGGGAGATCAATCTGTCAGCCGGCATGTATGTCATTGCGGAAAGGCCTTCATTAGAAAGGAGCATCTCCGGCGACATCAGGCGACCCACGGCGAACGGAATTTCGTTTGCACCATATGCCAACGGTCGTTTACTCGCAAGTCGGTTTCCACTGCCCCCGGGATATGAACGACCTGTTGCTGACCTGTGACTTGGCAGTGATCTCTTGCGACGCCACCTGACACGCCATGATCTTACCTCGACACCGGATTCTCGACGAGGCAGAGCCTGCGATGCTTGCCATGCGAACAAGACGAAATGTGACGGAGGCAATCAGTGCTCTCTCTGTTCGAAGCGAGGCATCAGTTGCACATTCAAGCTGGCTTCTTCAAACGGCCGGGGAAGCGGGAGTCCAACCGGCACAAAGAGCGATGAGCAATCCACTACAGATCCCGCGTTGCTCTCCGGGCCCTCGACAACCGACGAAGAAATGAGACAAGATTCTCCAGCAGCAGTGCCTGTTGGCGGACTGGGCCTCGAGTCGCAACATAACTCGAGCGACAATCCTGCAGTAGTGGGATTAGCTCGACTGGCCAACATCCTTGCATCGCGCACCACTACTTTGAAAGAGGACTTTCAAATTACTAATAAAGATAAACGATGGTTTGAGGCTAGCAGTGACGAGTACTTGGGGCGTTTCCACGAGGGATGGCCTGTCATTCATGCTCCCACCTTCTACACTGAGTCGCTTCCTATTGGGTTGACAACGACGGTGGTCATGATAGGAGCGTGGCTGAAGGACCCGGAAGACATGAAGGACGTCGCCCTTGAAACCCACAGAATTTTGATGGATAGGTTCTTTGAAGAGCTGGTTAGTATTTCCCCGTAACTCGGCACTCTGTGACATCGACTTACCGTTTGTAGTCTAAACCTACACCTCGCGACCTAGCTGAGAAGCCCTGGCAGACAGAGTTATATCAAGCAATAGTCTTGAATATTGTCTTTGCATTTTACTACGGGGTATGTAGTATGTCGCTCTTTGTAGGGTTGATTTACCTGACAACCGCATTTTAGGATGAGAAAATCGTGGCGAGATCAGTCCTGCTCAAAGGCATGTTGGTTGCAGTTCTAAGAGAGATTGAGTTTTTCGTCTGCTCAAGCTCTGGACATCAACAGCGGATTCATTTTCCCGGTACCTTCTTGCCCTGGGTACAATCGATCCGGGAACGCTGGAAAAGGTAAGACCTGTCTTCAACATGATTGATTTTGATTTTCTAACGCCAACGGTTAAGAACCATCGCATCTTTGTACAAGATCGATGCATATTTGTCAATCGCTCGATGGCAACCGCCAACGATTCATCGAGAAGAGCTGGATGTGGCCCTCCCGTCAACATTCGCGCTCTGGAACGCCCACGGCCTTGACGTGTTCTTCAAGAGGCTGCCCCAGGAACCTGCTGATCGCACGAGTTATAAGCTCTCTGAAATCACAAATAATCCAAACTCGCGGGCGAGATCGCTTCTGTTACTCGAAGACGTACACCTCGCCCTGTGCGGATTGCACCCGGGAATATGGACCCACTTGCAAATATCTCGCCGAACCGGCGCTGTCGGGCTGGATTCCCTGAGATCCCTGGCATGGCACCTCGAAACGTGGAAAGCCGAGTTGGAACGGATATCTCAACAATGCAGCCAAAGCTTCCTCACTGAGAAGACAGCAGGTCTTCCGTTTGTAGCATACCTGGGGAGATTCCATGAGGACCCGTCTCGTGAAAGACACGCTGCGACGGTCCACATCAAGTGTCTCCTGTCCGATGCTCTGATGCTATATCACATCCAAGGAATGCAACTGTATGCCGATGTACGGACGATCAGCGCTGTTGCGACGTATATGGACACCCCGACACAGAAAGAACCGTCAACACCACCTAGAATCCAAAATTACGAAGCCCAGCTTCATGAATGGGCTGCCACGGCGGAGAGCAGAAGGGCGCTGCTTCATGCTGTGGGAGCTCTTAGGATGCGCGAAGCCGTCGCGGACGCCAACGAGCCCCAGACTAGATACATTGATCCCATTGCTTACCTAGCAACCTCCATGAGCGCTCTGGTGGTGTGGGCGTGGATCATGTACGCCGAGGCAACATGCAGCTGTATTCCGAGTCTGGACCACATCAACATTGGAGTTGATCCTCCGGACTTGCAGAGCACCGCGCGCCTTGAGAACTGGATTCACTCAGGTGGCACGGCGGGCTTACATGGCATTGCGTTTTGTAGATGTGTAGTAGATGGATGGATGGCTCAGTTCTCGGCGACTCTGCCGCAGGGCAGCCGCAGATGGGGACTTGGCGATGACATTGCGCCCATGCTTCGATCTCCGCGGAAGTTGTAATTTTACGCTTGTTAGTTAGGACTATACCATTGGATGGCGTTGCCTGCATTAAACCACAACACTGAGTAGCTTTCTCCAACACGAAAAAGAAGACAGGTGTCCAATGCGAATGACAAGGACTTGGGACTCCACTCAACCGGGGGAATTCAGCCGCGCTTTGAAATCATGTCGGATTTCCGGGGCCTCACAGCCAACGATCCTTCGACCTCTGTAACTTATGGGCTAAAGGGATCTTAACACTGACGGCAAAACTAGGCGTGGCCTAAAACTAATGCATGTCAATTTGTCAGCGCTGTTTGCTCGACGTAGGCCAAGAGAACCTAGAGAAGGAATGTGTCGTGTACCACGTCAAGGGTGCGCCAACGAAGAACCGCGCTACAGGCACTATAAGTACTTTGGTTGCTGGTTTCACAAATATCTCCAGTTTATTAGGCTCCGATCTCATCACTTTTACCATTAGTTCCAGCCAGGGCTTACCTATAATCAACAATGCCACACCTAACCCTCTACCAGGCCAATGGGTCCTGTGCCATCGTGCCTCACGCTGTCCTCCTACACTTTGGGATTCCGGCCACTGCTGTGGAAATGGTATTTGGCCCTGAGGGAGTTGAGTCCGCGGACGGAACCATCTCACACGCAGACTATCTCAACATCCACCCTCAGGGATATGTCCCTGCTCTGGACGTCGACGGCGAGGTCATTACGGAGCTGCCAGCCATCCTCAACTATATCTCCACTCTCGTGCCAGAAGCAGAGCTATTCACAAATACTGGTCTCGGCCGTGCAAGAGTAGCCGAATGGCTAAACTGGCTCTCTGGCACGATGCACGCTGTTGGTTTCGGCATGTTGTTTCGCCCCGGTCGTTTCAGCGATGACCCGGCCACTTTCGATCTAGTCAGGGCGAAAGGGAAGAATGTCATCCACCAGTGCTTTGCCAGAATCGACACACGGATCAAGGACAAAGAGTTTGCTGTCGGGGATGCTTTGACAGTCGCGGATTTCTACATTTACGTGTTCTCTCGGTGGGGCAAGGAGATCGGGATTGACATGGCGGCAGAATACCCGAACTACAACAGATTTGCTCGTCGCCTAGAGTCTGTGGAAGGTATCAGGAAAGCAGTTACGGCCGAAAAGCGCAAGTTTATGTACTTGTAGTCGCCATTAGATCATGAGCACTGGTTTAGGTACAATAAGTAACAACTACATAACCACAGAAATCATTCTAGTGACCACACTACAGCGGAGTGGCGAGAGGCTGAGAAAGTAACGAAATAAATTAATTCTTCTAAAGTTCATTGTATTCATTGACTACTCAGTCCATCACCTACTATCTAAAACGCCTCTATCCCGCGGTCAAGGTGGAAGATCCCGTGCCTGTTGTTGACGTCTTTGACGTCGCTGTTGTTTCCGACGTTTTAGTAGTTGTCGTCAAGGTCCTGGTAGTCGCCGTCGAGGTGCCAATGGTTGACGTTGTAGTCGACGACGACGTGATATTGTTGATGTACAAGTTCAACCTGTTGCCGGCACCACAGAATACAAGGGTATCGCCTGGGCACCTGAAGTTACAGTCAGAATTACTGACGTTCTTACCCGGCGTGGCTCCTGTGTTTCCGTTCAAGCTCAAGATGTTGCCACACCAACATTCCACACCGTACTCGACACCA
Source organism: Neonectria neomacrospora (assembly GCA_013756995.1). NCBI lineage: Eukaryota > Fungi > Ascomycota > Sordariomycetes > Hypocreales > Nectriaceae > Neonectria > Neonectria neomacrospora. The sequence goes on from JABSTB010000372.1 coordinate 33,976, forward strand.
GCGAACTTGTAGTCATAGCAACTCTCGAGACACATCTTAATGGTCATCTTGTTATCGTTCAGGACCTGTTTGCTAAGAAGACGACCATTAGAAGGTTCAGAAATGCACGAGTAGTTGGTGAAGTTCCTGTTGCCCTCGAAAATAGAGGGAGTGGCAGACTTAGTTGCGCTAGTTGTTGTTGAGGTAGTGGTGGTATTGTCAGTTGTCTTCGTCGATGTGGTAGTACTGCTGTCCTTAGAAGTAGTGCTACTACTCGTAGACAGACCGGAACTTGATGTGGTCGACGTTTTTATTGTGGTCGTGCTAAGCGCAGTGGAAGAGGAAGTCGTTGAGGAAGAAGACGCGGAAGAAGTCGTCGCCACGGCCGCCTTATTGTACAGTTGAAGTCTGTTGCCAGTACCACAGTACTGCGTCTTATCGCCAGGGCAAATGAATGAACAATCATTTTGGTTATCGGCCTTGACGCTGCCGGTGTTCGGCTTGTTGCCACAGTAGCACTCTTCGGCCGTATTCCACTCCGAAGTAGTCATAGCCGTCGCAGAAGGTAGCACAGTTGTCGAGGGTCATGTCATCCTTGGCGTAGGTCTTGGAACTCAGGGCACGTCCACTGATTGCTTCAGTCCAGCAGCCTTGGAAGTTCCAGCTTCTAATCTTGTCATTAATCTGAGGGCCAGTAGGAGTGGCCTTGGCACTTGTCGTCGTTGTTGTGGTGGTGGAAAACGTGGAGGTGGAAGTGGTCGAAGGAGCGCTCGAGGTAGTAGACGATGTGGTCGAGGAAGCTGTGCTAGATGTGGCCGTGGAAGACGAGCTGGAGGTGGCCGCTGAAGTTGTAGTAACAAAGGTCGAAGTGGAAGAGCTGACATCGTCACGCTGGTACACGTTCAGTCTGTTTCCATCACCACAGTACTCCGTAGTGTTCCCTGGCATATGTTAGCCTCGTCATGTTGATTCAAGGAAGGCAGAGAGACAAACCGTTGCAAGCCATCTTGCAGTCTGAAAGATTCGTGAGCACAGAACCATCGGTGAAAGCACTACCACACCAACACTGTTTAGGATCAGTACATTGTTTACTTCATGAAAGCAAAAGAGATCCTCACCTCTCCGCCATACTCCAAGCCGGCATAGAGGAAGCTTCCCGTTTTGCATGCCAAAATACATTTGGCGACGGTTGGGTTGTCGTTTGCTCGGCCATTGGGCAGCGCTCTCCCGTTTTTGCCCTCGGTGTAGCAACCGATGTGGTGGTATCCGTTCGCACCCGGATTCACAAACGGCCCCTTTGGAGCCTCTACTGCGCTGCTGGTGGAACTGCTGGCACTTCCGCTGTTGGCTGTCGCCGTGGTTGTAGTTGTAGTTGAAGAGCTGGAGGTGTTCTTATGCTGAAGGGTGTCGGCGAAGAGACTGATATACGCCCCACCAGATCCGCTGCCGACTCCATTACCACCACATATACCGTTGAGGTCTGCAGCGCAGTCGAAGTTGCAGTTTAGATCGTCAACATTGAGAGTGGGGATCTTGTCTCCAGCCCAGCATTCGCGGCGGTATTGAGTTCCGCAGAAGATGTTGCCCTTGTCACCACAAGCCTTAATGCAGATGGCAGTAGTCAAGGTGTCAGTGGCTAGAATTTGATTAGACAGCTGACGGCCGGGGTTGTTCTCCTTGTAGCACCCAATATAGCGTTATCTTCCCTGGCCGTTGGGGAGCAGAGGAGGCGCCTGCTCTGTGACAGCGTTGCAGAAGAATTGGATGAACTGCTTGTCCATGGGGGGATCGTTCGTATTCATAGCCCACTGCGCGGTGCCGTTGTACGGGACCAGGTTCCATTGGCTCTTAGGAACGGTGCAAGTCAGCACAGCTGTTGCACTCTGGCCGGCAGCCAGCGAGGTTCCTTCGGCGAGATCAACTTGGTTCACAGCCCTAATGATGCCGCTGACACCAAAAGGAGGCTTGGAGACGGTAAGAGACAACTTGACACCGTTCTGAGGGGTGTTATTGGTGACGCGGAACTTGAGCGACCTTGAGGTATTCTCGGTAACGTTTCCGAAGGTGAAGTTGGCGTTTTCGTCAAATGTGACCCAGCCTGAACCATCTGGCGTTTGAAACTCTAGGAGGCAACAGGTGCTGCACCAACTGATCTAGTGATGGCAACAGTGCCGTTTCCGCCAGTTGAGACAAACTTTACCCATCCCTGGTAAGTACCAACACTGGAAGCATCAAGCTGGATGGTGACAGCAGTAGCTCTGTTGCCACTGACACTGCTTGGAACATTCTGCAAGGTAAACTTGCTGAACTTGACATCTCCAAAGCCGCTCCAGGTAGTAAACCCAGTAGTGGCACTCTCCGTTGAGTACATGACACTAGTAATATCGAGACTGGAACTTCCGTCGTTGTTCAACAGCACAGTCTCGCCGTCAGGGTCTTTGCCAGCGATAACCCCGGAGAATGACACAGACTTGGGGCTGACCGTCAGCAGAGCGCCGGAACTCTGTCCCATACCCGTGAGTCTGGCATTGGTTGATTTGCTGTAGCTTTCATCGTCAGTGATGACGGCGTTCACAATAATGTTGCCAGCCAGTCGACCAACGCTCTTGGGCGCGAACTTTGCCTTCATAGTGAAAGTACTTCTCATGGTCACGGCGAGCGGCACAGAAGGCACTCCGGAGATTGCGTAGTTGGTGTCGTCTTCAAGTCCGATGCCAGTGACAGAGACGTCAATAAGAGCCTTGCAAGTGATGGTCTGTTCACTGCTCGTAGGGGAGACATCGACACTTCCAAAGTCGATAGGAGAAGTGCAGTTCAGGGGCGACTTGTTCAAGGAACCGTAGCCATAGACAGCACCCTGGGTTGTGCCGATGGAAACGATGCCATCTCCGAAGACGAGGCGCGTGAACTTGGTGATTCCGGGGATTGTGAACGACCTGAGTACGACCACACTGCCATCCTTGGGAATAGCTTTGTAGATCTTGAAGTTAACGCCTGGAATATCTGTCGTCCAGACGAGGCCTGTGCCCTCCTGGCCGTTCAACGAAGTAACAGTGCCATGGCCGACTCCGAGGATGTAGGCATTGCTGGTAGGACTGTCGGCGACCTTTGTGAACGACGGCACACCGTTGGTGCAAGAAAATTTGAAGACGTAGGTTGGATATTGAATGACTATCACACTGTCAGTATTTCGGTTGTTGTTGTTTCTGTTAAGACTTGAACGTACCGTTGATATAAATGTAACCACCCTCCAGAGGGTACACGCCTGCACCAGCGTAGACCGAGTTCTCATTCTGGAACACCTAGATGACCTTGTCCTTGTGGTTGAGTCCGTTGCGGTAGCCTCCGAGATTGTCGAGGTTGAGCCAGTAGGTCTTACCACTCTTTCCAGTGACGACTCCGATACGTTTCACGTCTCCGCATGAGAACTGACTTGGCAGCATCTCAAGTGGACTGGTTCCCAGATCTTTGTCGCCTCCGTCAAGTTCCTGTTTTTCATATGGCATGAAGAAATCAACAATTTTGAGACTTCCATCGGAGTTGATGGTCATGTGGACGGCCGCTTCTTTCATCGACGTTGGGGGGTCGAAGCCGTTGACAGGAATCGTAGCTAACTGGGAAGCATATCCGTTTCCGGTGGCGAAGAACATAGAGCCGGCGTCATCTGAGGAAAGTCCTCCTCCCGACATCCAGATTCCACCTCCCTTGACGTCGGCGGGAACGCCCTTCCCTTGCGTTGCCCACCGCTCGACGATGTTTCCAGTGGACTTGTCGAATCCAATGATCCAGCCGGTGAAGTTGCATTGGACACAGTGAGAAGCAAATCCTGCGTAGATAAACTGGCCGGTGTGAAACAGTCCAGGCCGCTGGTGGTGGATGCCGCCGGTAAACATACGCTCGGGATTGTTGGTCGCAATAAGGCCCTCCAAGTTGACGGGGAAATTGGACCTCTCGGAGAGATCATTGACATCAAAGCATGGATGTAGTATCGACCAGCTGGTCTTCCTTGGGCGACGGGGCCGGCGTCTTGCTTGAGGTATGTCTTTGCAGTCAAGTAAAGGGTGTCTGTGGCGGGATCGATAACTCCGGTTGCAGTAACACCAATGCAAGGGTTGATATCAGCACATCCATCCAAGTCAGCCGTCAGAAAAGGGATATGGGGGTTTCTGGATGCCACAATTTCTCCAGTCTTGGCGTTCATCTTGTAGACATTGTTCCGGCTCGTAGCCCAGTAGACATATTGTGTCGTGCCTTTCGAAGGAGTGTAGACTAGGGGCTGTGAAAAAATCTGCTCAGCAGCGCCGATGTAATTCCCAGGCAGGGCTGTCTTGAACAGCTTGTCGAACTGAGAGCTGCCGACAATCGCAGGATCCATGTTGTGGTTTCTAGACAAGATGAAGTTAGCTTCATGAAGAAAAGAAACAGCGGATACTGCAAGAACTCATTCACTCACGTCTGATATCCGGCACGCGTATTGTCGCCTCCCCAGGTGATCGTACTGAGAACCAAGGCCGCCAGCCAGGCCAGCGATGGCCGAGGCAAACAGCGCAGTGAACAACTTCATAGCTACAATCAACAATAATCGTTGAGCCTAGGGGCATTGAGTGGGCTACATGATTCAGAAACCCTTCAAGGGTCCTCTAGGCATCTTATGGCCTTCTCCAGTCTGCACAAGTGGAGTCGACTCACGCCAAGCCAAGTATCGTAGTCTAGAACTCGAGCTTTGCCATTGTCGTCCTTTCGGGCATTATTGGCGGCCGTTCAGGGCGTCAAACCAGGGGCAGTGGCGAGATGTCCTTCTCCCGAAGCTTGTGGCAATCCTATCCAAGCGATATCCCGGCGTCGTTAACCTTTTGCGCTTTTGTTTCAGCTAAGTCACAAACAAGCCATGGAACCATGGAACTCCCAATTGTTCGCAGTCCCCGAAGTATGGCACGCTTGACACTTCTGTATTCGGCATGGTGCTTTCCAAATCCGTTAGTTTTAGATTCTGGGGTAGTCAGGCCCTTCCGAAGCTGTAGAGTTGGGTAGCCGCAGTCCTGTGGAATGTGGGGGCTGAGTAGCTTCGATTGACTTACAGCCCAGCAACAGCCACCTCATCGTTATTCCAGCCTCCTACAAAAGTGGCTTGTCCTCGAACGATTCGGAGCTCCCATTGAAGATACCTTAGTGGGAGCGAGCCTCGGGCGATGTCTTTCATGCTCGAAGGAGGCATTCTTAGCTTTGGCTTTGTTCTCTCCAAGTCCTCGGATGTGGACCCAATGATCTCTACGGATATCCGGAGGAAGGGCCTAATCGAGTCAAAAGTCAGATGAGTGGCGAAGGAGCCGTTCCGAGGCATCAAGTGTCGGCTTGGAGAAGATCTTCCACAATCCTCAAAGAATGAATAAGAACGCATCGTTGCCTCGAAAACATAATCCTTGAGAGGGGTTGGGGGCTAGGGACCTCTATGCAGGACCACGAGGTGGGTGGCTAGTCCGATAGCAAGCAGCAAAGTTTGGTTTGGGAAAGAAGTTGAAATCGATCTGAGCGGAAGGAACACAGACATATCTGGGCTGCTCGAAGCTTACGATTTCGACGAACCTTTCGACCATCCGACAAGACGCATCGCAAACCGCCAGGTCAACAACCCGAGACACAGAATAACGACACTTGCGGATGGAGCACCGGGTGCCTGCACCGCCCTTTCAAGTAGAAAATCAAAAAGAGATGCTTCACACACCAGCTGTAGCCAATTAGCCACCGGCAACAGAGACTTTACCCGGCATTCAGGATGACCGGTGTTGCCGAGGTGGTTTCAGATGAAGAGCTACCAAGGCCGAATTCTGTTTGCGATCTAAGTTTCTCGGGCCGTGTAAAAGAAAGTACGCGGAACTTTACAAAATAAAGTAGATGGGGGCGTAATGACATAATCGAAAAACTGAATTGCCCCAGAAAAAGAATTGGCGATAGTTACATTGTGGGCTTCGTTAGCAGATGAAGGTTGTCAAATTATCTACTATGACATCACGAGACTCCCTAGAATTAAACGGAACTGATCTGGTTGCAGATTGAATTACACTCAAACCATATGAAGTCCCTACTCAAACAGCCTTGAGTATGAAATTCATTCCGGCTATTTTCACGAGTATGAAAGCACCCAAATTCCGCTTTCCATTTAGTGGTTGTTAGAACAGGACGCCAAGTAGCCCACGACACGGCTGTGATGAAACAAAGATGGAAATCCAGTAGTCAAATACAACTGGGAAATTATGTCTTCATCAGTCAAAGCTCTTGCTGGCTGGCTGCTAAATATCCGGCCAATGTTCTCCAGCTATCTCATTTGGAGTTGTTCAAGTTGTGATAAGAGGGCGTGGTAGACATCGTCTCAACCAATCCAGTCAATGTGGGGATGTTTTGCTCTCATTCTACATTCCGCTTCAGGCATAGTATTTCCCAAAAATAGCACTAGTTCATGCTTCGGATAACCTTTTTGTGGAACTCGACATTGAGTCAGTCAGATAAGTTTGCGAATGGCTCAGAAGACCCCGCTTGAATTGGCCATGTGACGTTTCAAATCGTATTTCAACTCTTTGTCGAGGCGAAACTCCGATCACCTGCAACATATGGACCGGAGAATCGCTTTCGTGTTAGCAAGGTCGAAACGACCTTGTTGTTCATGAATCAGTTGCAGCCTTGCAAAGGTCGATCAAAAGTATAGTTGAGACAGGACCGTGACCCAGGCCATGCCACCCAAGAGACGCCCCTATGTTCCAAAGACGAAAGGTTCGTTCAGCGCTCATGAGTTCGTCTAAGGCAGGAATTTTGACCAGTTAGGTTGTCATGAATGCTCGCAACGACGGATACACTGCGACCGTGGGGAGCCACATTGCAAGAAATGCACCCAAAAAGGGTTGAACTGCAGTGGCTTAGGGATTAGGCATCGCTTCAACGATGGTGTTGCTGCAAGAGGGAAGTGGGTAGGGAAGACTATGGAGAGCGTCTACAAGGAGTGAGTGAAGGTTGCCCTTTTCTAGGTCAAAGAGCCTATATTCATCTGTCCGTCCAGAAAAGAAGAGAAGCTCAACGGAAGCGTTGCAAAGCCGCCAATAACCTCAGAACGAACCACCGGTACATTGATGGCAGAGTCACAAAGGCCTCCCGATAACTACACGAGCACAGGACGGTCAGGGTGGGACTTGGTCGAGTCCAGCGCGTCGGGGTTTCTGGCTGGAGCCTTTCATGCTAGAGCCTCGACGTTCAGAAATGATGAAGAATTACTGTCGTTCACAAACGCCATTCTCTTCCAGCCAGTCCCAGATACCATTTCCCGTGGGAACCGGAATCTGCTTCTACACTGTAAGGAATTCCTGGCACTTATCATTCCGCACACTCTCACACTACGACCCAGTTTCCGAACACATTGCCAATGAAATGATTGCTTTTGACGGCTTTCACAACGGGTGGCGCCACCTGATACTTCCTTTGGCCCAGACTGATGACCTAGTCATGAATGCCGTCCTTGCTACAGCTGCTGCCCACCAACGCCTCAACCAGTTATCAAACAACAAGCTGCAGACAAATATGTACACGCTTTGGCATCCGAAATCCAGCCAGCTATATGCTCGTGCTATCAGAGGCCTTCAACAACGGCAGGAACTCGTCCACGGTAACCAGTCGAGCAAGTACTCCATCCTCGTCACAATTCTTGTGCTTTTGACGGCTGTGATGGTGACGGGATGCTCTGACTTTCCTGTTTTGTTTCGAATGCTCGAGTCAGCAGTTACCGCAATGGGCGGAATCCGTGGGCTTGGTGATGGGGAGTTGACCGACTTCATCATGAGACAGGTCCATAAGTGAGTTCCCAACGGTCGCATGGCGTTAGAACTCTTGAGCTGTTTCTGACATTTTGCATTCATAGAATGCGAGTGTATGCGGCGCCGTTGCTTTGCGAGCAAACTGGCGTGGAAATCATCTCATCCCAGAGACAAACTGCTCAGCTTTTTGACTGCTTGAACTACTCAACCCGGCAGTACCCAGACCAAGCATGGGTGTTATCGAATGTGTCGGAAGTAGTGGACCAAGCCCGTGATATATATCTGCACCAGGTCTTCCTCGATCCACAGAGCTCGTCTTCTCTGGATACAACAGCAGATATCAGCTCTATCAGCCGGGTGCAGCGATTCAGAGAGTCTCTTGAAGCCTTCCCCCTTGACTCTCCGGGCCATAAAGTGCTGGTTTGGGCCACATTCGTCGCAGCTTCTGATTGCAAGTTGGAGGAGCACAAGGTATTTTTCGAGGGTGTTTTGATGCGGCACTTTGCGCGTAGTGGGTTTGGAAATGTGCTGAAAGGGGTGGAATCACTCAGACAGATTTGGAAAAGAAGGCCTGGGGAGAGATGGACCTCGTTATTGCCTGAAGCTAAAGTGCTGGTTATGTGAGGTTTGTAGCTTGCTGGTAGTTCAGAGGCGAAAATGGAACCTATTTCACCCGTCATCAGCGTAGAAACGCTTGAACGTACACTTTGATATATGTGGTCCGGGACATTGGAGATAGGCTGACAGGTCCCTTCACACTGCCCTTGTTTAAACGCAGATTAGTCAAAATTCCCAGTTGGCTGATATAATCAAGAACAACGGCATAACGGCATGACGGAAGAACGGCAAGTGAATTTGGTGTGACGTAAACCTCCATGATCTCAAAGCAAGAGTCAGATCAGGCAGCTCTGCTCTTACTTATTGGGCATTCATTCCTTGATTTGTGCTAGGATCACTGAAACCGGCTCATGCAGCCTAGGACAATATGCTCCGTACCGTTTAGAAAAAAGCAACTTCTTAGGCACTGGCGTTCCGAAAAGTTCCTACATTCATCCGCGTGATCCAGGCGCGGGTTAAAGAAGCCGGCCCGGCCCGGGACGCGGAACCCCGCGGGGGCAGAGCAGAGCAAGCCAACGATGGTCCAACGTTGTCAGATCTGCAAATTCTGTTCGTCGATGCTAGTAAAATACGAGTCAAGGAATGGCACCCCAGGAATAGAAGATACGTCATTAGGCGTTGAGATCTGCATGCTGGAACACTCATCTCGCCCGATTCTCATCTCAATGCGCTTACATAGATCGGCCAGCGGCCGACGCCTCGGTAATGTACTGCGTTTTTTCTCGCAAGACCTTACAATGCTGAGTGACGTGAGCGGCATGGAAAATCCGAGGAAGCCGACAGGCCAGATTGATGGACGACGTTTGTGGTCGCTTAGATGCACGCTGGCGATACTGAAAGCATTTTCGATTTGTCTGGCAGGTGGATCTACGAAGAATGTTGGCAAAGCTGCGTAGGTTATGCTAATTTGGCATCAAGAGTGCGGTCGCGAGTGTGTAAAATTCATGTTGTTTGATTGTACCCTATTTATGTACTATGCTTGGGTATTTATGTTTGGGTATTGACATAGATGAGGTGAGGGTTATGTACGTGTTCCCTCTGAAAACGAAATGTCCAAGAAATGCCCGAATAAAACTGTCCCCCCCTCCCCCCAAAAAACTCCAAGATCGGTCCAGTGTCGCGGAAGATGCGCACTGCCGAGAATGCGATTTTAAACCTGCTCAATCAAGCCCGTCTTCACATCGTAGATGTACCCCGAGATGGGCACGTTCAGAACGAGGGGGCTCTTCTTCAGCAGCTGGACGTCGTCGAGAACGCTTTGTCTCAAGTCGTTGAAGGGCAGGAATGACATGTGGTCGACGTCCTCGTTGAGTTCCTTGCGGACCTTGGTTCTAAATTCCGAGTCGGAAAATTTCTGCATTCCGCATCCGGTCTGTGATTGTTAATGCCCGGGTTAGCTGTGGACGCGGCACAGCGGAGGAGACGGGATCGGGGGACGGGGCTTACATGGTGCAGGACGATGATCTCGCGGGTTCCGAGGAGCTGCTGCGAGATCAAGATGGATCTCATGGCTTCGACAGCACGACCTCCGGCCTAAACCCGCAGTCAGCACAACAGGTCAATCACCAACGTTGCATCCAGCAAGCTGGTAATACTTACATTCCTGATCACGTGTGCGTCGCCCAGCTCGAGCCCCAGAGCCTTAGCGGGATCTAATCTGGCGTCCATGCATGTGACGACTAGCACCTTGCTGGGTCCCAAACTCAGCCCTTGATCCTAGAACGACGGGACAAACTTCGAGAAGGCATATTTACCGACTGGGCGGAGAGGGCAGCAGGGCGCCGGTGAAGCTCTCCGCATATCTCTGGTTTGCGGCTTCGAGTTCGGGGGCGACGGAGACGAAGGCGGCCATGGCAGGACTTGCGCTTGTGGAGGGTTGCGATTCTCACGGATTCCAATGAATGTGACGTATCGAATTCTGCTGCTGAGCTGAGCTGAAGGCCTGGTTCCTGGATGGGTTGGGCCATCAAACTCCCCGCGTCCCGCCCAGGGTTCTTATCCTTCGTCCAGCCCTTGCCCGCCCTCAACGAAATGAATGCCTCGAGCCGTCAAACAACGGCTTCCAGTGGCGTTCCGCTGATCCGGGTGTGTGTGACCCTGCCAAATGAGCGCACGGCGACATCCGATGACAGCCAGAAACGAGGATAACCCCTCACCATATCGGGATGCCTTCACATGACGATTGGCTGGCACCGGGTTTATTTGTACCGGTGGTCGTCCCAGATCATGCCATGGAGATGCCTGCCACCTGCATTTGCGGGTCTAGACCATCTGCCTGTAACAGCCACCAGGACGCGTATATCTAGACACCTGCATCGCATCGCGCCATGGACTTCGGCGACAGCCTCTCCCCGACCAAAGAGGGAGGTGAAAGTGTTGAGATGCTCATCACATTGGCCAGCGCCACACACAGATCCCAGATGTCGCGGAGACGTGGGCGAGTGTAGACCAAGGACGGCCCGGCCTGCCAGCCTGATCAGCAGCCGTTTCGAAATCCGAACCGGCTAGGACCCGGGAATGGCATCAGCGCGACGCGGAGAAGGACAAGGGATGCGCGCATCGCTGCATGCCCCCCCTTGGCGTCTGGGGAAGTCGACGTTAGTGCGCAAACCGAAAGTCTAGTCTCTTGTTCCCCTCGTCGCCCGTGGTATCAAGGTAATGCCGTCGCTGCTCGTCCGACATGGCACCCCATTTCCGCTCCCTAACCTTGTTGCGCCACATATAGTATGCCTTTACCAGCAGATACAGAGCTATATTCATGCACGCGATGCTGATGAGGTTCCGGTTCCCTCGCCGGTAGCGGGGCTTGTCGTCGGCCCGGTAGATGTTCGACGCCATGATGCCGGCGGTCTGCACGCTCATGTTGTACAATGCCGCGGAAACCGTGCGGAGTCGGACAGCGTTCGAGTTCCGAGAGTTCCAGCTCACCTGGATGGCGTGGGCTATCATGGCACATTAGTGGCGAGATCGATAGATGTCTGGGCCGAGGCTTACGGGACGGGTATGCGAGCAGGAGCGTTAATATCCCCCACGCAGCCCACCGGTTGATCTGGGTGAGATCCACGAGGTACAGAAACACCAGGAACGGAAGGGCCCAGATCTGCGAAATCATGGCAGTCAGGGCTCTCTCATCTAAGAGTTCCGACAGGTACGTGAGGCCCATGATGGTGCACATGGTCAAAAACATGGTAGGGACCGTCAAGATATTCGTGACGACGGTGCTGAAGCCAAGATCACGGAGGGTCAGAGTGAGATACTGCTTCGGAGGTACGACTGGCTGCTCCCAGAAAAGACCGAGGATGTAAAGCGGCCATAGATCATAGTCCAACAGGCTCTGCATCAGTAGCTTCGGGGTTATGGGCTGTCGATTGTGCATGTCTCCTTTGCTCGGGTCGTCTCGGATGACTCGGTTGACCATGATGACTTCTTCTCTGCTCAACTATCAGCAGACATTCAGAGAAAACAGCATCGCATTTTCAAATACCTCTCACTAAACCATCCCTTTTCCCCTCGGAACCAATTTGCGGTTTGAGTCGGGGACGGCGGCATGAGGCCGAAAGCGAGCAAGCCCACCGAAAACGTCAAACCGCCCTATATCCAATCTCAGTTATGGGCTTAATCGAACCACTTTCGGGTGTTACTCGCCTCGATCAGGAAAAGCCACCGCCATCCCTCCAAGCCATACAGCCCGCGAAGCTGCAAAATACCCGCGGCGAGAAACCCGGCGACGATGTCAGAGAGTGACATGGCCGCCCAGAAGAGGGCAAGGCGTAGGGACAACTCGTGGGATTTGTAGAAATAGCTGAGATACAAGATTATCTATCCACGGTAAGCTTCTACGCGTGTTATCACGGGTCAGTGGACTCACGTCGGGGATGAAGCCACCCTCGCAGATGGCCAATAGCACGCGCGTCAGCAAGAAGGTGGCTTTATCCTTTAGCCAAAATTGGCTGATTGATACGATGCTCCAGAGGCACATCTGCATGGGAATCCATCGATCTGGGCCAACCCATTTACTCAATATTTGCGACGGGAGCTCAGCACAGAGGAAAGCCAGCTTGAAAAGCGTGTTTCCGAGATTATAGTCTGGGCCACATGATTAGTGAGTCCTCGCACGATCAGATTTCATGCGCTACTACCATTGGTGTCAAGACCCAAATCTGATAAGAAATTGTCAGAGAGTGCCTGACTGAGGTTGGCTCGGTCAAGCTGCAGAGCCATGAACGTGATGCAGGCAAAAATCATGATTCTGATGTCAATCTTCCTGACCACGTTGTGCTCCTCGTTCCAAGTCCACCGAGCCGAGGGATCAAACTGATGGATGTTTTCCCAATCAGGGCGGGGTTTATATCTCTCTGCAAGGACGGGGTCATCGTAGACAGACTCCTGCGTTGCAACAGCCTCGCCATCAAAACCTTGAGCCCTTTGCCACCAGAAACGCTTCTCGTCCAACGGTTCGCCTAGAGGAGAAACGACAGAGACACTCGTGGCTGATGCGGAGGGTGATTTCTGGCCACTGCCAAGGAGCGGGATCTCATCCTCGTTGGACTGTGCCCAAAACGTGCTGCTTGACGGGTCTGTGGCTTGGTCGCCAGGCCCCTCTGGTGGAACAGGCTGGCTTCTTCGCCACGATGAGAATAAAAATGCCATAGTCGGGTTGAAGAATACCAAGGATAGCTTGATTTAATACTGCTTCGCTCATCTATAAAGCCTTGGGTGAGGAGACGCGGAGGAGCAACTGGACACGGTGACGGCCAAGTGACTTAGTGCTGTCTCAAGCACGACATTCCTTTCCTTTTCAGGCTACGATCACACACTCGCAAACGCGTTTGCTATATGAAACCAGCAGCAAGTCGCTATTGGACAGCGAGACTGGAATGCATGCGGCAGACACAGCCACAACGTACAGGCCTAATCATTTCCAGATCCAGTGTCTCAATCGTGCCAAGATCAGTGCTATCCCAGCAGTTTGAGCAACGTGATTGGCGGGGTGTGTGATGTTTCGGCGGATGAGCGTTGCGATGTTTTCGTGATTGAAGGCGTTGATGACGTCTTGTGGTTCAAGTGACCTCTGTCAGCCGTCTTATCGCCAGAGCACGCAATCGCGAATTGGTCACACGGATTGAGAACGGTCTTCGACTGCTAAGTCTAGGCTATGGTAATAGTGTGGGGGTAGCTAACTAGTTATTTAGCTGCATTCCTATTCTTGGATGGCGCATTAATCACAAGCTCAGCGACCAACATCCGTAGTTCGCTTCTCGAGGAAAAGGGCCAGCTATCATTACAGAAGCCAACAGCTCCCTGAACAGACAAATTATTGACCAGGCAGTGGAACCAGAGGCCACCTTCTAATTAATATATATACAATAATAGTAACACATCACTGCGCCCTCGCAGCAACGCCTTTAATCCAGCTTCTGGCCAGCATCCATACAAGGAACAGGCAACGTGCCCAGACCCTCGCAGTCAAAGTCCTCGCCGTCGCCGTAGATCCAGAAGTCGATGCAGCCATTGGGGCTGTTCCACACGTAAGGCCGCTGGCCGTACTTGTCGTCGGTGGAATCCGTGTTGCAGTTGTTGACAGCGCCCTTGAAGCGCGCCTCGCAGTCCGACTGCGATATCTCCGGGTGGTATCCGCCGTCGGGGCTCACGTTGCAGCCCTTCAGGCCGGTCGTGGTCCACTGCGTGATGAGCTGCAGCGTCACGCCGTCCATCTTGTATGTCTTGAAGACGGGCTGCGCGGCCGTGGGCAGCACGATCTCGTGCCCGCAGAAGTCGCTGATGGCGTCCTCCGCCTGGCTGAGGCTGAACTTGGTGTAGACGGTCGAGTCCGCGCAGTTGTTGACCTCGGCCGGCGCCGAGGGCTCCGGCGTCGGCTCCACCTCTTCCTCGATCTTGATGGTGTCCATAGTATACTTGCCGCATCCGAGGTCGAACTCGCCCTTGCCGGTGTACAAGTGGCTGGTGTACTGGCCTAGATATATAGTTAGCAACATGTCCAAGTGTCATATTAATGGAGTGGTTCTTACAGGTAGAGACCAACTTTGCATAGATCTCTGTGCAAGTCATGGAGCAATCCCCGTCTTTCTTCTCGAAGTTGAACTTGATGTCAGCAGCGAGCTCCTGAGTAGGATCCAGGTCGCCGCCACCAAGCTGGAGCTCGGCGTCCTCGTCAAAGTTGACGTTGCTGTCCTCGCAGAACTTCTTCGCCAGGGCATTAGCAGTGCTAGGGTCCATTCCCGCAGCCTCGTCCTCGTGTCTCGCGCAGGTAGGGGTCGGGTCTGCGGCGGGAGTCATCATGCGCTCATAGTAGCTGCGCTCCTGCCAGACACGCCACATGCTGCTGTCGTACTCGCCCGTCGCCCAGTTCTCTTGGAAGTCGTCGTACTCGATGAACATGATACCGCGGGCCGTCTTGAGCCGGGCGTCGATCTCGTCGTCGGTTTCCTCGGCAGGCGGCTTCACGTACGTCTTGGTGATAACCTCGACGCCGGGGAACGGTCCGTTCTCGTTGGTCAAGATGTCGATGAGTTCGGCAACGCGATCGGGATAGCGGAGAGTAGGGTCCTCGAAAGTGGTATCCGGCATACGGGGCGCGGAAACGAAGATCTGTACGTTTGTGCCCGAGGCAAGAATGCCGTCGTCACCAGCCAACCTTGCAGGAGGCTTGAACCTGTCTGAAATGGTAGCACCCTGGGCATCCCGGAGTTGGTTCATCATGTCGTCCCAGAGGTTCTTTCGGCCATTGTTGGCCGCGTCATCCTCGGGCAGGTTCTGATCATAGAAGAATCCCGGTTCCATCTTCATCGAGTTGTCAGTCAACGTTCTCCTTTCATCGAGTCTGTACTAGACTCAAGGATTTTCAACTTACAAAGTGAGCAAGCCAGCCACCCTTGTCGGAGGCAATTGTAACTCCAGTACATCTAAAAGGAAGTCAGTAATAGTTTCATGGACGTACAATAGCTGTGACGTACCCAACCAGACCCTCCACTGAAAGTCCGAGCGGGAAATCTTCCCAGGGAGCATCAATGGACACGACGTTGGTGGTGATGGTGTTCCAGTTGAGGTTTTCTGAGAGTTCCCCGATCTGTCTACGGATGTATAAGTCCTTCTTCTCATCGGTGTCATACTTCGGCTGGTCCATGTTATCCAGACGCTTGACGATGTCCCGGCGCGCCCGGCGTTCCTCGGGAGTGAACGTAGGCTGTGCCGATCGCCTCTCGGGGTTGCACTTGGTGCAGTCCACATCGCAGATGACTTCAGAGCTGGCGGAAGAAGTCACCGTAGTCACATTTGTGACCTCAGTCGTAGCCTCAGCATCACACTGGGTGATTGTCACGCAGTCCTCAGTAGTGACCGTCTTGACGGTTGAGGTGTCGGCGTCTCCATCCTTGTAGAAAGACGTCGACAGATAGACCGTCTGAGTGCAGCTCTCGACGCCAGTCTCGGCACAACTGGTTGTAGTAGTGGTAGGCTCCTCTGTGCTCGAAACTTCGTCGGTTGTTGTGGGCTTGTCGCTCTCCTGCTCCTTTTCCTCTTCCTTAAGCTTCTCCGAAATCTCTTTGAGCGTATCGGTGAGGGTAATGATGATGTCAATCGGGGGGTCAGGCAGCTTCACGTTGTCGACCAGGTTTGTGACAACCTCAGTGGCACAACCGATGAGCTTAGCAGCGTCATTGAGGACATCGAGAATGCCCGAGATGAGGCTCCTCTTCTTCAAAGACAGCTGGCCACAGGGCGAAGGAATCTCCGGCTTGATGTCAAAGTTGTTCCACAGGACCAGGATATCGTCGCGAGTCTCCTCCGACTTTTTGATGTACTCTTCCTTCTTATCTTCCTTTTGAAGATTGTCACGGTTAAACCAAAGAGCGAAGAGAATAGGGCCAGCATCGATGGCGTCGTCAGTAGCCTCAGGGCCGCTGACAGTGGTCGTGGGAGGGTCAAACTCCGGGAAGCTAGTGGTTCCATCCGGCTGCTCGCTGGTTGTGGTACCATCATCAGCAGTGGTGGTATCCTCGGCAGTGGTAGTCTCAGCTGTGGTCGTCTCAGCCGTGGTGGTCACAGCTGTGGTACTCTTAGCCGTGGTACTCTCAGCCGTGGTAGTAGTCTCGGCAGTGGTTGTCTCGGCAGTGGTGGTCTCAGGGGCAGTAGTAGGGGTCGTAGGAGTGGTTGGGTCCTGGACGATGTCTGTAAACGTAGAAGAGATCACGGGAGCGACCGAAGTGGTCGTCTCTTCAGCAGTTGTGAGAGTGGTAGGAGTTGTTGGGTCCTGAACGATGTCCGTGAATGTGGTGGAAATCACGGGAGGAACTGTAGTAGTTGTCTCCGGCAACGTTGTAGGAGTGGTTGGTGTACCGGGCTCTTCAACCGGGTCTGTGAACGTTGTGGAGATCACGGGAGGAACAGTAGTAGATGTCTCCTCTTGGGCGATGGTCGTAAGAGAAGTGGGCGTAGTTGGGTCCTCGACAATGGCCGTCGTGGTAGGGACTGAGGTGTTGGCGGGGATTTGCGCAGCATTGCACAGCGTCGCAGACGCGCCCTCGGGCAACGGGTAAGGAACGTCGGCGGTAGGAAGAGCAGGGACTTCCAGAGTCACCGGCTCAGACGGCACCCAGACATATCCGAACGGATAGACGGTCTCGGTCTCGGAGAGAGTCGTCGGCGTCGGCAGCGTCCAGAGCGCTGTGTCGGCAACCTGAGACGGCGTGAAGGTCACGTCTCCCTGTGCTCCAGGCACTACCAGACTGGCCGCCGTAGCCACGTCTGGGTTCCCGCATAGGGCTTCTTGACGCCGGACCAGACCCCACAGGGGGTTCGCCTGGGCCGAAGAGGCAAGGGCCAAAAGAACGAAAGGAATGAGGGCCATCTTGAGGGAGCGGTGTGTTCCAACGCTTCTAAACTGGCAAGACGGTTACGAACCAACAGGGAGGAGTTAGAGAGGACGGGAATCGTTCAACTTAAAGCAAAACACAATCTGGGACTACCGCATCGAGAAATCTGTGTCTAACGGCTGCATGGCCCCCAAGCTCAGCTCCATTGCTCTAGGTCGTCCGAACCATCCTTGATCAAATCCTTCGAGGCTTTGCCTTGTTTCCTCGTTATTACAGGACGGAAGTTCCATTTACGGCTCGCCAAATAGAGCCACATCGAGCATTTTCCAGCAGGGTTGCTAGCTCGGGAGAGCTTGGCCATTCTTGTCCAGGAACAAATAAGGCTTGCAGGGACGATCTCGAGTATTGCATGGGATCAGAGGCTGTAAGCACGCTAAAGCAAGCACAAAGGGATCAAAGTGGGCAAAATATGGACGCGTAGGGCTTCTGATTGATCGTATCGTCTGTTGCGCTGTGGGAGAGTTGCATGCAAACCTCCTGTTCATTTCCCTCCCCCGTACTAAATCGACGATCCGGCTGAGGCCTCTCGGACGTCACGCCTGGGCGCGGCCGACATCACCCCGGGCGCGGCTTCTCCCCTATCACAACGTGGTACGTGTGTACAGTGCTCCAGACGAATGCCCCATAAGTTAGTCTGTACCGTAACAGGCTGGACAACGAGCGCGAGACAAGGACCCAGGCGCTTAATTGCATGCTTACTGCCTAGCCTGTCGTGTTCCTGGCGCATAGGGCTGAAGCGAGCGTCTAAATGTGCTACGAGGGCGGTTTCATCCAGCCATTTTACCCTGTAATCTTAGCCTCGGTCAGCCCTAGCCTGGTGGCGGTTTCTTATTGCGTCTTGCCGCCATCTTCATCATGCGAGCTTTGACGCGCATGAGTCGCTTTCCTTGCTGGCCATCCTTCGTCTGCAAAATGTCTCCGAGAGTGGATATCTGAGCAAGGTTCATTGTTTACCACAGGCAAAACCCCGTTCATCAGCCTGCTCATGCAAGCTCCTCCGCCTGCCTGCCTTACTGCTTTGCTTCTTTAGAGCAGGATTAAAATCCTCTTCGTGTTGCTTTTCCAGAACAAGGCAACCCTTCGCCAAAGATCCATCCGACTTTCTCTACTTTTTTGTGGTCACATCAACATGGCCACTCCTCGCCAGCCGGCAGCACGCCCACGGCGCCCGCGCGACGTCCTGGACGAAGCCATTGAGAATAATTCCATCCCGCAGCTGGCCGAAGCACTGGAGCTGGCCAAAGCAAAGCCCGTTCGGAATTACCCTTACGAGAAGTTTCTAGCATCCGCTTTATCCTCTTGCGTGCAGGAGGGGAGGCTCGATCTGGCCAGATACCTCCTGGAACAAGAATCTACGCCTATGACGTTTATCACGCCCGCGGTTGTCTGGGATAAGTTTTCAATTCCCCTTTTAGACCTGCTCACAGCCCATGGCTGGGACATCAACCAGCCTGGTGAGCCCGGCCCCAGAACCCGCGGCCAACGCCTAATTGACCTGGCTTGCGGCGACGAAGACCTCGTCAGATGGCTCGTCGACCACGGCGCGCGGGTCGATGGTGGCGAGGACGAATATGAGCTCTATCCCGAACCCGCTCCGCTGCTGGAAACCTGCGCCGTTCGCGGGTCCGTCTCCACTTTCCGATTCCTCCAAGCCAGGGGAGCCAAGCTGAGCCGGAGGACTCTCCACCGTGCCACCGAAGATGCTGCGGCTGCCAGGGTCGACCCTGAAGCCGAGGACGGCGGCGTTGTCACTCAATCGGGCCCGCCTGATGCCGACAAGGCCGTCGCACGCGCGAAGCGCCAGCGGGAGAGAGCAGAGATGCTGCGTTTTCTAGTTGGCGAGCTCAGGCTAGATGTTAATGCCATGGATAGTGACATTCCACGGCACTTCCACTGGGGCACTCCTCTGTGTTATGCGGCGACGAAGCCGAACAGCGAGGCGCTGGTCAAGTGGCTGTTGGAGAAAGGAGCTGATCCCGATATCAAGAACACGGAGAGTGTTGATGCCGAACGCGTCGCAAAGGACCACGATTGCGATAAGATTGTGGCATTGCTGCAGGATTGGAAGTCGACGCATCGGTCGTCCGAGTGACGCTCTCACACATGATCCTAGATTCCTGGAAGACCAATATAACTCATTACTTATGATTACCGGGTCAGTGGCCAATTACGTGAATGGGCATGATTCATGAAGCTCTCCGGGTTCTTCCACAAGCTCATGGATTACTGGTTTCAAATGTTCCGCCAGAGTACCGGTGAAGGATGTTCAAAATTGGAGCGCGCAACCCCTGCTCTGCTTCGCGATAGATCGGAAAACTTATGGCCATCGATTGGATTCCGGCTTCCATCATGTAAGCAAAAAGGGAGCCTTCTCATAAGTATTTACGGGATGGACATTGCATCTATTTCACCACATGAGAAACCGTCCACCACCCTGGCGAATCGGACGTTCAACCCCTGTGCCAAAGTACACTTCTTCCCCGCTGCACTTGCATCGTGATCCCAGCGAAATAGCCCATCTTTACGGAATAGCCCAGGATCCGAATCCGCCACGGAAGTAATGGAACTCAAAGGCAAACTGGGTTTCTCGGGATTCCTAAGCTAGTTCCTTCAGGATCAATCTCACGCGATACATTTCCCCTATCAGATTGATTCGGATCTCGCGCCAGGGCATCCCGGACCGGGCTCGGAAGGATCGTCCCGGGTAGGCGTATTCGTAGTTAAAACGAAATACGTTATACGTTAATGATAAGTAAGAGCGAGATCCATGGCTTACAGTTATCATTTAATTAGACATCAGATATAACAGGAAGAACATTAACAGATTATTTTATACTAAGTTGTACTATCAAGGCCCCTGTCTTGGCGGATATGACGGGGAGTTTGTACTTTGTGATTGTGATGCTTGATACAACGGTGGTTCCATCCACTGGTTGTGTTCGCGTGCGTAGTTGTCAACCATCGCTGCTGGATTGGAATTGCCGTCTTTGGGGATGTGTGCGACGCTGGGTGCAGAAAGATTCGCCTGACGCCAATCCCCATAATCCAATGTCTTCGGCTCATGTTGTCCTTGTGACTTTGAGGGTTTGGTCGATTTTTTGTGCCGTACGCAAAAGACTACGCCAACGATGATGACGGTCAGAGCAACTGAGGTCATGTTAGTGAATACCGTGGGTAGGGTGTGAAGGGAAGTCTTACCAAAAATGCCAAACGCGATACCAATATCAGTGAACCTGCTGAATCGTTGACTGGAGGAGGGCATGTTCTCTTCGGCAGCGGTGGCGGTAGCATCGAAACTTTCGGCTGTCGATGTGACGGCTTGAATTGACTGGCGAGGAGTGATGGCAGTGAACAGTGTTGTTGCCTGGGAGGCAGAGATGACACGGGAGATTTCTGCATTTAGGCGAAGTTTCTCAAGGATTTCTGATGATGACAGAGGGCCTAAGGACCCAGTCGTCGTCGGTGGTTCGCCGAAGCTACTTGATGACATCGTTGGCAAGACGTCGTTTATGTCTGGTTGGACCACGGTCTCGAAACGGGGGGATAGATCCATTGGTATGAAATCGGGCTCCAGGCCGGATGTTGAATGAAGTCGAAAAAGAGTTCGTAATGAACCAATGGAAAGATTGAGATTCCTGGTGAGTAACGAAGTGGTTGATTTAGTCAATCGTAGTTGTAACTCGTCGCTGTCTTGAATGAATGTTGCACGACGTCGGACACGGAACTGGCGAAGGAGTGATTAAAGTCGAAAGAACCTCAAAAGCAGACAATTTGAAGGGTCAAACGGGGAGAAATGTAATTCTCGCATCCCCTCAGCCCTCCCTTCACGAGGCCGACTCTTGGGTCGTCTCGACGCCGCGAAACCGGATCCCGTCGGATGCAGGACAGGTGAGACGTCTTGGGGCACCGATGACACCGCAAACCCATGCTCCACGACACGAGCTGGGGCAGTTTCAGTTTCACAACGCACCAACCGAACGCCAACCACAAGCTTTCGATTTTTGACAAGAATGCGAAACTCGCCTTCAACTTTTGCATTTTTAGACATTCTGACACGCTGCCGTCGTCCGGATGCGCCACAGGGCGTTGTCGCGTTGATGCAACCGTCGGCATCGGAAGGAGCCGAATGAGATCTGGTCCCTGCAGCGACGTGGCCGAAGGCGGTCTGTTTTGCCGTGCGATGGACGTCGGCTTTCCGGCATTGTGTAACTGGACCGAAAATGCCGGTCAATGGCAAGCGATTGAGTGTGCATTCTCGATGGAAGTTTTGGTTTATTTGACTGGCCAGCAGTTTAGGAGTCGAGGCAGTGCTAGCTGACGATTAATAGAAGGCAAATGCGAAGCCGAGGGCTCAAACGAACTCCTTCCCTCCTCGTCATGAGACGCAAGGCGAAACCTCGACTACTCCTAACAACATCTACATCGTGAGCTAGGTAAGAGAAGTTGAGATGGCAATGCTACCCGGGCTAGCCACTTGCAACTCCAACAACTCCGTTCCATTGATGCGCTGCCGATTTCAAATCCCGAGCCGCCTCCCCCACATTCCTCCGCAAAATCTGGGGGAGTCCAACCGCGGTACCCTATTCGCCAATTGATGCTCCCAGGGTCTTGCCGCATCTGTCTACTGGTGCACGATGCTGATCGCCTTCAATCATCACGTCTTGGGCCTTTTTAGCTGCCTTTGGCCGATTTACCGGCCTCTTCGGCATTTCCAGAAGCGCCGATCTGTGCGGGGTTTTGCTTTTGGTTTCCTCTTGGTTTAACTGCATATCCAGCAAACAGAAATTTCGACTCTGTCCCTCGCAACGCGGACAAGCAGAGATTGAAAGCCCATACTAAACACTGACTGCGCGATGACGGTTTCCCCACTTCAGAAGTAAAGTTCGTCTCGACTCCCGAGTCCCGAGTCCCAACAGGCCGCGTGGATTGCCCCACGTACTTGGCCCGCGCAGGTTCGGTTTTGAAGCCACCTCCGCATTTCACTCATCACCATTCAACCGCTGCCGTTGATTCCGTCAACGACACCACTACTCGAGACTCCAAACCCTCTAGAGTCCGGTTGTTTCACCATGGCGTTGGTCGATCTCTTGCTGTCTTGGTGGTCTGTCCCGCTCGGCATCGCCTTCCTCCTCATCTCCTACCTGTACTCATATTTCGTCACCTTCGGCCACCTGAGAGGTCTGCCGTCGCCCTTCCCGGCACAGTTCTCGAACCTATGGCTTCTTTACGTCTGTCGGCGCGGTGAGCGCTACAGTGTCATACATAAATTGCACCAGCAGCTCGGCCCCGTGATTCGCATTGCGCCGAATCATGTTAGCATCGCGGATGACGAAGCTATTCCCGTCATCTACGGCCATGGAAACGGGTTCTTGAAATCGTAAGTGTAGATATATATCTTCGCTGGACTGGGTATCTAACAACTTGAAGCGATTTCTACGATGCCTTTGTCTCGATTCGGCGCGGGCTCTTCAACACTCGAGATCGTGTTGAGCACTCGCGTAAACGCAAAATGATCTCGCACACCTTCTCCACCAAGTCCATCAACCAGTTTGAGCCTTACGTGCACGGCAATCTCGAGCTCTTTGTTAAGCAAATTGACAACCTCATTGCCAATGGTCAGTCCGAAGGTGACCGAAAAGAGGCCCACCTCGACTGTCTCCCCTGGTTCAACTACCTGGCCTTTGACATTATTGGCGACTTGGCGTTCGGTGCCCCCTTTGATATGCTTCGAACCGGTGTTGATATGACAGAAGTCAGAGCCACGCCGGACAGCCCGCCTATTTACGCCTCCGCCATCGAGATTCTCAACCGACGAGGCGAGGTGAGCGCCACTCTGGGCTGCTTTCCGCAGTTAAAGCCGTATGCCAAGTGGCTACCGGATCCATTCTTCAGCAACGGCCTCAATGCCGTTCAAAACCTGGCGGGGATAGCCATTGCCCGAGTCAAGGCCAGGCTGGACAACCCCCCGCCGAAGGAGCGAATGGACCTCTTAGCCCGCTTGATGGAAGGCAGAGATGAGAACGGACAGCCCCTTGGAAGAGAGGAGCTGACAGCTGAGGCGCTCACGCAGCTCATCGCTGGCAGCGATACGACTTCCAACTCGTCCTGCGCTCTCCTATACCATACAGTTCGCACTCCCGGCGTCCTTCAAAAGCTGCAAGCTGAGCTCGATGCCGAGATCCCCAAGGACGTTTCCGTTCCTAATTTCGACATGGTTCGGGATTTACCATACCTGAATTGCGTCCTCAACGAGACGCTCCGGTTCCACTCAACCTCGGGCATTGGCCTTCCTCGACAGATTCCCGAAAACTCCCCTGGAGTTACCATCCACGGCCATTTCTACCCGCCGGGTAGCGTTCTCAGCGTCCCTACGTACTCAATGCACCACTCCAAGGAGATCTGGGGAGAGGACGCCGATGAATTCAAGCCCGAGCGGTGGGAGAATGTGACTTCACGGCAGAAGAATGCGTTCATCCCGTTCAGCCATGGACCTAGAGCATGCGTTGGGAGAAACGTGGCCGAGATGGAGATGAAGCTTATTGTTGCGACCTGGGCAAGACGATATTCGGTCGAGTTGCGGCAGGGGGTGATGCAGACAAGAGAGGGGTTTCTGAGGAAGCCACTTGGCTTGGATATCGCGATTTGGAAGAGATGATGCAGCTTATGGCGACATGGGTCGAAATGTACGATGTAGTTGACAAGTAATTAGTTGGGATACCTATGAGGGATAAATATCATATTTGCTTATGGCGACTTGATTGCCTTGATGAAGAGCCCGATTTCGCGCTGCCAGTTCAAGGGGCACTCAGAATTGGCCCTTGTTATTTTCTCAAAGCCGTCTCTGAGCAAGCTACCACCGAATATCCAGTACTCGTGCACTTCACACTATTGAAAACACACTACCATCCAGGAATACGACAGCAGGTTGAAACCCATCTTTTGTCCCGTTGGCTGCTCCAACCTCGGCGAGCACTAATCAACGGCCAAACCGCATTGAATTCGACCAAACAACGCTCTTCTTTCATCTGATATCAAACTGAGAACAGCCAAACACTTAGTAGGAGACTTGCACCTACTGAACACTTGTTGCCTGCTGCCCGGCTGCCAGCTGCCACCCAAGTGTTGACGCCCGTCAACTTCACAATTGCCTGAGGCCCTGCACCCTAAGGCCTTTCACGCACTCCCTTTTCGAATAATCTCTTCAACACCTCTCAAGCTCTGCAACCCCAACCTTGCACTCCAACCTGCCTCGCAGTCGCCACTCTTCTTAAGCTCCAGTTACGTTCTCGTTTTTCTGCGGCTACGACCGAGTCATCCTCAAGCCAACTCCTCAAACCAAACATGTGCAGAGAAGCGATCACGCTCGCTGTCTGCGCGCCGCAGAACCCGCCAATCCTCTCATTCACCTGTGGAAGACTTCACCTGGTTGCCGGCCAACGTGACGTCTGCGCCGACGCCCGCGGCCCATGTATCTGCTTCTTTGGAACATGCGGTGTCGTTGAGAGAGACTTCAGCACCGTCGCTGTCGATTTCTCCGCCATGGAAAAGCTTCGGTGCGCTCACTGCACCACCCGTGAGGACGCGATTGGGGATAGACGAAGCGCCAGGGAAATACTGGAGTCGCCATTACTCCAGAGACACGCGCTTCCCGTCGCCGACACCGGCTCTTTCCGCAAACATCGCGATATTCTCAAGGGGCTCTGGGGCGGCGAGTCGTCTTGCCCCTACCACACCTTGCCCAACCTTGCAATCAATGAAACCACCGAGACCGGCGTCGAAAAAGAAGCCGCCGAGAAGACGATCCCAGCACCAATCTTGGAAGTCACCAGCCCAGAGGACACAACTGAGGCGCCTCCTGCGAAATCACTGGACAGCGTTGTCCCCAAGTCCCCCATCAAGACCGCCACCACCGAGATCAGTAGCTCCCTCTCACCCCGAACTGAGATGGTCAACGGCCTTGAAAACGGCCTTGAGTCCGGCTTGGGTCTCAAGTCTAGTCGCTGGGCTACCGCGAGTCTCCCTGAGAAAGCCACGCCTTCCCCGAAACCTCGTTCCGACAGACCGTCTCGCCTCCCCGAGCCCTCTCGCCGTACCCCCGTCGCCAAGGACAGTTCAAAGCTCCGCGATGCGGCCCGAAACATTGCCACCGCAAAGTCGTTTCTGGCTAAGAAGGCTGCACTCTAACCTCTGGTTGGATTAAGTCGAGTTGCCAGCTTAATGTGGAATATGCAGGCAGGCAAGGAAGGAAGGACTTAACTCAGAGAGAACGACTACTTGGCTAGGAGCACACTTTACACCAGGAACAGTGCTGAGAACCCGGGTGGGATGGATTCTTATATTGTTTTAGAGGCCTGGTCTTCATGCTCATGCCATAGCAGCCATCTAGAAATGAGGACTGCACCTCAAACACTAAAGGTTGAACACACTCCCCAGCTTCGCTCACTCCTGCGTGAATATTCTCTTCACTCGTTTCTATTCATTGAGGCCGGTTTGGGATGCTTGAGATGTGCTTTGAAACTCCGACATGTTCGCTTTGTTCTCGCTTGATGTGAGTTATTCTCAATGATAGCCCACAGCCATGGAAACACACATTAACTAGGCAAACATCGAGCCATACATCATCTTCAACTACGTGTCAATCCTTGTCACTTTTAGATCTTGTCTGAAAACTTGCACCTCTTCTGTAAGTGACTTGAGCTGAATGAACTTTGGAAGGAGGATCTACTTGGTTTCTACCCAACTTGAGGCCTAACACAATTGAGAACAAACTCAACTGGGGTTTGAGTCATCAACATTTCGAGCTCCCAGTCGGGAGGAGCTCGGCAATTCTTGTGCTACGCAGCTTCAATGGAACTATAGGGCCGACTTCTTGAACATTTTCGACTCAGCTCTAATGCTTTCAGGGGGAGGAAACCCATCTCCTACCTTGCGAGACTTTTATGCATCACTTCGAAACTCGTTGTCGCCTTGTAAATCAAATTGCAGCAAGATGATTGATACTGTGTTCCAAAGACAACGCAGTATCTATCACGGCGTTCATTTCCAAGGCTTGGCAACTTTCAGAAGAGAGAGTCGGCTTCTCGGCATTCAACACAACACACAGCTAAAATCTATGGAATCCATGCTGCAGAAACTCGTCTAACGGCAATGAGAGCATACTCGCGAGACGCCTTCGCTACCAGCCGAGCCGCCGTCTACAAAATTGTCCAGGTTGGAGCGAATTTGGTCGCAGCTTGACATCTCGAAAAGAGGAGCAACCCAAGAGATTTCCATCTTGCGCAGTCTTAGCTTCAAGAGTCAGAAGGTCAGATATTGAGGTATACTTGCCGCTCACCAAGAGACGTTTCTTTGGACTTTTGTACCCAACACAAAAAAAGGTCCGGCTATAAACAGCGGAGGAACTAGCGAAGGCGCCAGCCACTTATTGGAGTGGCTTAAGAATGCCCCAGGAACATTCTGGATGTTGAGAAAGGCAGGATCCGGCAAGTCGACGTTTATGAAGTATTTTACGGACCACCCAAAGACTCGGTCGGTACTCTCTACGTGGGCCCGTCCATAACCTTTGGTGATGGCGAGTCATCACTTTGGAGCCAAGGACCAGAAATGCAGAAATCCCAACACGGCCTGCTCCAGAGCTTTCTCTACGATATATTTCGACATTACCCTGACCTCATTGAAGCCACTTGCGAGACTCGCTGAGTCGTGGACGACGGTCAAAACCATACTCTCTGAACCATCCCTGAACTTTAGGCAACTCGGCAGGCATTGTCTCTGTAGACTCAAGTCACCTGTAAGCTCTGCTTCTTCATCGATGGTCTCGATGAGTTTTGGAGCGAGCACCTAGACATGGTGTAACTTTGTGGAGGCTTGGTCGCAAAGAACGCGCCAAATATCAAACTGTCTCTCTCGAGCCAGCCTTGGAATTTATTTAAGGATGCCTTCGGCCAAGTCGCCCAGCGGAAGACGTACATCCATGAGCTGATCAGGGCTGATATACTCGTATACGCCACGCATCGATTGTACGAGCATCCACGCTGGATGATTCTCCAAGAACAGACCAAGCAAGCCGAATCCTTGATACAGAACATTGCCGGTTGGGCTCAAGGAGTCTTTTTATGGGTCTTCATCATCACAAGACTGCTAAGGGAGGGCTTGACCAATGACGACGGCTTTTTGGGCTTGTAAAAGAGGCTAGACAGCTTTCCTTCACCCTTGGAACCCTTTTTCAAGCAGATCCTGGAATTAGTGTTACCTTTCTACTGTAAGAAGATGACACAAACACTATAGATGGCACTAGAGGCTAATGAGCCCCTCGATACCGTTATCTACAGCTTCCAAAATGACAGTTATATTGAGACCGGTTGCATCCTGCGGTCGAGCGACTGGGACACCAACTCGCAAACTATCCAGATACGCTGCTACAGCAACAAGTATATTTGCGATTGCAAATATACTTGTTGCTGTCATAGCATCTTACTGTGTTATCTGCTGTATGTCATCTACTGCGTTGTCTTGATCTATCAGATGATATCGAATAAGGCTAAAATACTATAAATACTTGTTGCTGTAGTAGTGTGTGTGACCGTCTTAGTAGTGCTCGTATGGGGGAGGTCAAACCCCTTCCTCCCTTCCACAGAGTTGGCTTGGCGGTTATGCCGGATAGGGGCCCTCGGCTGGCATAAAGTTCTCAATTGTTAGGTCCGATATATCACGTAGTCTTATAACAATACTTGGAGCAACCCGGGTAGAGTTTCGTAATCATCCCTGGTGTTGGATAAGGTAGGAGGGATAACACGGAGCAGCCAGCTCACGAAGGCCCAAAGCACTAATCAAAAAACTTGAAACCTAAGTCAGAAAACGATGAGGCCATTAGCAGAACTACTCTTACCGAGTAGAACATCGCTTGAGTCTCTGTCGCACCATCTAATGGTGGCGATGAATGATCCATCACGTGATAGGTGTTCGCGCTGCTCTCCCCAGCTCGTATGATTGACAAAAGTCGAAGCACCAATAGGGACACGGTTACCCCGGCCACTTGCACATATGCGATAAACGGGTACTTACTATGTAAGCAACTCTCACGGCGTAGGACAGTCCGCTCGTATTCCAACTCTTTACGAATCCGAATCCGATCAAGCAATCAATCCTCCCCTGGCCTTCAACCTTGATAGCACTAGCTGCTCATTTTGCTTGAAGGAATATGCGGCCGTCATCTAAGCGACTCGGTCACAAAAAGTCCAGAGGCGGGTGTCAGCGTTGCAAGGCACGACATGTCAAGGTGAGAACACCTCAGAAGCGTACTTCTTAATGCAGCTTGTCGGGTCTAGCTAAGATTTGGAAATCAGTGTGACGAGCAGCGCCCATGTAATAATTGTGTCAGATTTGGTATCGTTTGCAGCTTGACTCTAGCTCCCTTGAGTCCAAATTCGGGAATAAGCAGAACCGAGCAACCACACGCCCATCAGACAGGCGGGGGCTCGGCTTCTCCTTCGTTCCCGCAAGCGCACGAAACAGGATCAGTTCAGGGGGGGTCAACCCCCGCGACCCCGAACCCCGATGGGGCCTTGGCAGTAGTTGGAGACTTGCCTCCATCGACACCAGCAAGCTGGGCACATACGCAATCGCAGGATCACTTCCCTATTACTTGGATGCAAAGCCTACGGCTACTTCACCATTACAGCACCGTCGTTTGTTTGACACTTTCTTATGAGCCATCTACTGCTGAGGTGTGGAGGACAACTGTGCCCGAAACGGCTTTCTCCCATGTAAGTCAATGTGCAATGCTTCGAGACGAGAAGTTGACAGTTGTGCAGGAGTTCCTCATGCATGGACTACTCGCTGTTTCGGCATTACATTATGCTCGAAGCCACCCTGACCAGCGGGGAGAATACATTATCATATCAACTCACTACCAGAACCTGGCTCTACAATACTTCACCTCGCATCTGGGAGATATCAACGACCGCAACTTTGAGCCATTTTTCTTCCTTGCCACCTTCATCTTCTTGCTGACGATATGCTCCATCTCAGACCCTCAAGACTTGGGGAAGCCTGTCGCCCCTATTGATATCGCACAGTCATTCAAGCTTCTGCAGGGGATCAAAAGCATTTGTACTGTCAAACCAATACAGAAGTGGAGCGAGGACGGGCCGTTGGCACCCCTACTACAGCCGTGGACGCCTGTGGCAATGAAGCAAACAGGAGCTTTTCAGGCGCGGATGGATCAGATTTACACTCTCGCACGAGATCTCAGTCCTTCCCTCGAGACCATCAACCCCCAGTCGTCCTGTTTGCTTGCTGTTGAGTCGCTTCGAACCACCTACTCGGCATGCATGACCGACAAATCGCCACGACGCGCCAATCGCATATGGCTTTGGCCCATCAGCTTGACGCAGTTGTTCATTGAACTTATAAGCACCAACCATCCCGTCGCACTTATCATACTGGCACATTACGCAGCGTTGGCCAGGCCGTATGAACATTCGGAATGGATCAATGGGGGGTGGAGCATGAACGTCGTGAGCTCGGTGGAGCGTTCTCTAGATGAACAATGGCAAGACTGGGTTTCCTGGCCGAGGAAATCAGTGCGGGACGCTATCGACGTCGATGAAATGGATGCTTCTTGACGCTGAGGTTTCTTTCAAAGGATTGCGATAGCCTCAATCATTGAGACTCCGGGAACCCTCAAACCCCAGCTTAGAAACCCTTCGGTATAAATCATTTACTTTGCTTCATATTTTTGTTGAGATTGCTAGACTAGGATAGGATTTAGAAGAAGTTGTCAGATTAATTAGTGTATTCTAATATACAAGAGATAGCTAAAGAAAACCACCCACAACAGCTACTACCTACCACCCTTGTCAAAATTTCTAATGCTCTACAGATTCTACTCTCCGGACTATCAAACCCATATATCAATAAGACAACAAAATTGAAGAGTTCTTAAAATCCAAACAAATCAAAGATCAGTTATCTCGTAGTTCTTCCTCAGTCTCTCGCCGTATCGTATAACGACAAATGGAACAGGAATAAGCAGTACACCAATGAAACCAAGCATAGAGTTTCCCCAACCCAGGCCGAGAACATTATACATTTTCAAGCCACAGAGAGGGAGAAAAGCGCCTGCAATTGACCTTATAATGGTGTTTGCCGCGAGTGCCGAGGCTGCATATCGCTCGTACGCATCGACGAGGTACACACAGATAGACATGAAGCAGAGCAAGTTGCCTATGAAATCCAGTATTAGTCTTGTTCCATAGGATGAAATTGTGCTTGAGCTGCAATGCGCTTACTGATGCCAATGACAGCCAACCCGAGTATTGGAGCAATCCAGTGTGTTTCGTAATACGCTGTCCATCCGTAGATAAAGAAGCCCAACGGGAAGATAACTGCTGCAATTGGAAGCAACTTGAGCCGAACCTCGGGCTTCATGTCGTTTTTATGCTTTTTGACTTCCCTTCCGCTGTCCCATGCAAACCAGGCCATGCCGATAAATGATCCGATGCCGAGGCCAAGATAGACAAGGCCGATGGTGGTTGTGGTGAAGCCGTAAGAGTCTTGGAAGACATAAGGAACAGAAGTAAACAGAAGATAGAGATATCCGTACACCACTGCCAAGTAAACGGCGAAAATGGTGGAAATTGGCGAGAAAATTAGCAGCCTTGTAGGTCGGACGATGCACCGTCTAAAAAGCTCCTTGTTGGAAATTCCAGAATCCAGTTTTGAGCGCAGACGATCATTTCCAGTCTCTTTGCGTAGCCGCTTTGTCTTGCGAGCGAGGATGATAGGGGCATAGCTTTCCCGCATCAGGAAAAGCATAGCAACAGAGATAGTGCCACTGACGATGGCGATCACCCAGAAGTCCCATCGCCACCCCTTCGCATCCGTCAAGAAACCTCCGATTACCGGGCCAATTATGGGCCCAATCAACGGACCAATGCTGAAGGCTGCCATGACACCCGCTCTCTTTTCGGCTGGGAACATATCCGCGATGCTCCCACCTCCGTTCGTCATCGGCGCTGCTCCAAAGGTTCCCGCCAGGAATCGCAACACAATAAGAGAGTTGAGGGAGGGCGCGACCGCACACGCTATTGTAAAAGCGAGAAACAAAACGTTGCATGCGTGATAGACCGGCAGGCGCCCTACCATCTCTGATAGAGGCGCCAGGACCATGGGTCCGAATGCAAAACCCAGAATGTAGACGGAGACGACAAAGGCAGCGAGTTCTGTGTTGGTGCTCTCAAAGTCTTGCATAAGTTTTGGGATTCCAGGTGCGAATATCGATGATGCCAAGGGTTCGACGAAGGTGAGAAGACTGATTAAGATGCAGTTGCTGTATTTCCGCCAGCTAGGCCAGTAGTACGGGTTCTCAGGATCCTCGTCGCCATCCCACCAGACAATGTCATTCTCGTCAACCGAAACGGCGATGGTGTCGTCCTCGCTTGGAAGGGTGATCGGGTTCCCGGCTTGGTGAAGGGGATCTGGTATTTCGAGCGACGCGTTTCGTGCTTGGCCTGATATTGAGCTTCGGGTATTGGCCATCTCTAAATCTTCATGTTTTCGGCGATGGGTATCGTTCGAGTTACGGCTTGACCAAGACAGGTCCTTTTCCAAGTCTGTGGATAGATTTTTGACATTAGGCGATGCTTTCATTCAGATAACTGGTCTGCAACCATCTTCTTCAAGGACATTACTCCCAGTCGCATACTTACAGCTGCTCAAAGGATCACCAGAGTCAACTGGGCCTTTGTCCTGGCTCGTAACATGCATGGTCGTGCGAAAGAAAAAAGGACCAAAATTAAAGTACGATACCGAGAAGGAATACCGAGAGAATGTCTAAAGGGATAAGGAGGGGAAGATGGTGGGATTCTATTTAATATCTGCTGTCAAGGTCACGCCAGATCCCAGCGCACTCCCAGTACGACCATATGAACGCCCAAGCGAACCCGCGCGTAGTTTATGTCGGCTGTGCTCTTTAGGATGAGCCAAGCCTGTAAACCTAGCATGTTCTCTCAAATCATGTGTTGAGTGTCTCAGGGATCTCTCGCCTCCTCGTACCTCGGATTCGCATACCGTATTCCTTTGTCCTCACGCCACTGTGCCACATTATGCACGAAACCGCTTGACGTCCAATTAAAGAAATGGCAATTAGTCTAATTATCTAGCCAGATGTGGCTTATTCTATTTTCTTTTCTTTCTCCTGTCGCTCCAGTCCAGCGAACACAAGTCCCTTGACTTAATTGAGAACCAATACTCTCGGCTCATGCAGGTAAGCTTGCATTGCCGACAAGTTTTCAAAACTAGTATCATTGTCTTCTCCCACTTCTGGTGTCATTGGTGTCCTGAGATGAAACTCAAGTGACTTCTGAGGAAGCGCAGGTGGCCGCTTTTAGGGCCTCCTGGCTCCCCAGCTCAAGCTCAGCTCAGCGGTGCATTGGCCCGGCTCAGCCCACCGCAGCCCTCATCAGCTTTTTGCTCAACCTGTCCCTTAGGCAAATCTCTACTTGCACTTGACCGTATTTCTAGGCCCTCAACCTCTAGACTACTCTTTCTAAAAAGCGGGATAACGAGCGATGGTTGGCACCCAGAGCCCTAGTTCATTAGAGTGTTGTGGGTGCAGGTGGAGCGGTTTGAACCAGGCAGGCGACAGGTTGTACTGGCACATCTCGCGATGGTTCTTTGCACGAACGGGTGGAGGGTCTTTAATAGATAAGGTGTGGTAAGCAACTACAACGTACCACCGAATTTGGCAGATCAATGAGGTTTTAGAGAGCCTTGTTTCTACAAAGGGAAGCGACTGTGGTGTATGTAGCTATCTAGAAGAAGGGCCAGGCATCCTTGTGGCCTTACAAATCAGGTATGAATCGGGATGCTAGCCGATGTAGCAGCCGACAGCCCGGTCCATCAATAGTGATCGGGCCGTACATGACCCGCTACCCCACGCACGTCATGCCCTCCTGAAAATTCTCTCAGATCGCCAACCCTGGACCACGTCGCATTTCACATCGCGCAACGAAACGAACAGATAAGTTCCACACATCGCTACGACAAATACTCGAACCGGACAAATTTGAACCGCTCTCAGCATAGTCGAAGCAAAATGTGTGGTGTTGCAGGGGTGCTTGTTTGTCCCCCCGAAACGCCCCTTTCGCCTATTATTGGAGGGACGTGCTGCTAACTACAATCTCCAGCTGGGCGATCCCAAAGCCGTCACGGCCGCTGTTGATTTATACGAGAGTCTTTTCTACTTGCAACATCGTGGACAGGACGCTGCAGGTATCTCGGTCTGTCATGGAGGCCACGTATATCAGTGCAAGGACAATGGCATGGCTCAGAAAGTGTTTCGTCACCTTGCCGACGGCAACGCCTTGATCAGGAATCTGCCTGGTTGGGGCGGTATCGCTCATCTACGTTACCCCACTGCGGGTAGCTCGGCTGCGTAATACATCTCCCATGAGCCCGAACACTTGTTTCCGCGTATCAGCTAACAAATCTCATAATTCCAGGTCCGAGGCCCAGCCATTCTACATAAACAGTCCCTACGGAGTGTCAATGTCCGTAAATGGAAACCTCATTAACTCCGACTACCTTCGCAAATTCCTGGACACAGAGGCACGTCGGCATGTGAACTCTGAATCCGACTCCGAGCTCCTGTAAGTTGTTACCTCTACCACATCGGCATTACTATCTGTCGACTCCGTAAAGCCCCCGCTCGAATGGTTTGCTAACCAGGTCTCTAGTTTGAACGTTTTTGCAAACTCCCTTCAGGAGCTTGGAAAGACCAGGATAAACACGGACGACATCTTCACTGCCCTCCGCGACGTCTATGCCAAATGTATTGGCGCCTTTGCATGCACTGCAATGATTACAGGCTTTGGAGTTCTTGGTTTCAGGTATACTGCCTACTTTACTCGATGCAAGTCTCAAGGGCGTAACTAATGTGCATTATAGAGATGCCAACGGTATTCGACCTCTTTGCCTTGGGTCACGACCATCGCAGACTTTGGAAGGAGCGAAAGATTATTTCCTCGCCTCGGAATCTGTTGCCTTGAAGCAGCTTGGCTTCACCGATATCTACCACGTTCTTCCAGGGGAGGCGGTTTTCCTGGAGAAAGGCGGTATTGCCCACTTCCGCCAAATCGTCGAGAGGAGATCTTACACACCAGATGTATTCGAATACGTTTATTTCAGTCGGCCAGATTCGGTAATTGATGGCATATCTGTTCATCGTAGTCGTCAAAACATGGGAGCGAAGCTTGCAAACAAATTGAGGGAAATTCTCGGCGAAAAGGGTATTCGGGAGATCGATGTTGGTAAGAACAACTCCGGCACCTGCTTGCGATGAGTTTCGCTGACACCTGGATTAGTTGTCCCTGTCCCCGAGGTGAGCCTCGAGCTCTTTTCTTTCCAGACATGACGGGAGTTGCTAATACCTGGTGTGCAGACGTCAAATACAGCCGCAGCTACTTTAGCAACCTGCCTTGGCGTCGAGTTCTCCTCCGCGTTTGTCAAGAACAGATATGGCACGTTGATCTTGGCCTTGTCAGCATGAGTTGCACTTACTAACATCAGCTTAGTCTTCCGCACGTTCATTCTGCCCGGTCAAGATGCGAGAAAGAAAGGCATTCGTCGAAAGCTCTCAGCTATTGAATCCGAGTTCAAGGGTAAGAGTGTCTGCATAGTAGATGACTCAATAGTACGTGGAAATACTTCACGCGAAATTGTAAGTGCACCTTGCATTACGAGCACCTTATTCCTACTGGCTGAGGCCAGTCTGGTTCTGCCTGCTCCACGGTTCATTTGGTGACTAATGTTGATGTATAGGTTCAAATGGCTAGGGAGGCTGGGGCCGTTCGTGTTATTGTGGTCTCATGCTCTCCAGCAATTCGCAACCCGCATATCGTAAGTATAAACTGATCACGCTATTCTTCCCCCAGTCTCTATGTTGCGGTCCGGGACTTTACCAACCACTGGTGTGGTGGCGATGCTCGACACAGAACAGTGATCCCGTGCTATTAATACCCGAGTTCCAGCGAACTTCTCCTATCTACTATTTCTGGTCTATCTCGAGTGGTGCTAACTTCATCTCAGTATGGTATAGATCTTGCTGATCCTGTTGGTAAGAATTGGGTCTTTTGAGAATTATCCGTTATAATCTGCTAACTATCAATGCCACAGAACTTGTCGCATACCAGAGGACCACACAAGAGATAGCCAAGCACATCAATGCTGATGCTGTCATATTCCAAGATTTGAGCGACCTAACGGCGGCATGTGTCGAAGCAGCTGAAGGGGAGAGCAAGGTTCAAGACTTCGAGGCGGGAGTATTCTCTGGAAAATACAGCACGGAGGTTCCTGAGGGCTACTTTGAGCACCTCAGGAATCTACGGGGAAAAGGAGAGAAAAATGGAATGTTGATTGTGGATGGCAGCTCCGTCAAAATGGCAGCCCCGGAGTTCTCTGAGGATATCAAGTAAGTCATTGTAAAAGATGTGCTTGGATTGAAGCTAATCATCGATATGTCTAGCATCCACAATCTTGCCAGTACAACCTATTGATGAGAACGATAGTAATATAGCTAAGTAAATGTTTTGGTATTATGAGACGAACGAAACTCAAGTGAGATCTTAGCTATCTTGGAGGCCTTTTTTATGGCCCCCTATCATCCCCCGACTCAACTTCGGCTCAGCCAGTTTCAAGCCCCGTTTTTGAGCCCTCTGTGCCTACATCCCTATCTCATTCATGTCGCCC
>JABSTB010000374.1:0-32859 GCA_013756995.1 Neonectria neomacrospora
GTCGGGGAGAGAGAGCGAGGACGACGTCGCCAGGTAGTCTATTTCCGTGGTGATGAGGACAGTTGGACGCTGGCGCTGATGGACGCCTAGCTTGTGATGAGGCTGGTGGATTGGCGGTCGAGCTGTGTGTGGCTGGGGGTGTGGCTTGAATGCCTCGCATGTCAGGCACCTGCGTTCCTACAACTGCCAAAAGCCAAGCGCTGCAGGTATCCACAGCGCTCTCCATTGTTCACGGCGTGTGCAAGTGTGCATGCAGTTCATGATGAGCCGAACAATGATCTTAAAATCGGGTGAACTACCCTCGTTTCAAGTTGGGCAATGGCCTACTCCCACAACCAAACGTCAACTTGATTCAAATCTGGGTGTTGCTGCGAGTTGATGCTTCTTTGCCGTTGCACCCTCAATCGTTGTCCTGTTGTGTCCGATGGACTGGAGGAGATTCAGGGCCTCGCGAGACTCTGTTCTAAATCACCATCGAGTAATTTCTATAAAAACGACATAATCTCCCTTTCCCAGTAGATTTAAACCCATAAACTACTCAAATACGCATCCTGCACAGTACAGCAAAAAGACAGCTAACCTCCACCAACTCGAACCATTGCAACATCCCCCTGTCGACAAACACAGGCAAAATGTGCAACCTCGTTGACGAAACCCATCGTTGCCGAACCTGCAACAGCGTGATCAAGCGCTTGATGGTCACAGAGCCATGCACGCCGGCACTTCAACGGGGCACCGACTGCGAGCACAAATATGATCATTCCCGCACCATCAGAAGCGAGAGATGCCCGGCGTGCGTGCAAAGGGCTGCGCGAGGCGCCAGGGGACGCAACAAAAAGTAGGGGTTCTGACCGCAAGCTGTTCTACATCTTGGTAGCATTTAACTGCTGCTCCGAAAGGAGCCTGCAGCAAGTTTAAACTATTTCATGACCCTTTTGTTTCGCAGTGATGTCATTAATAGCAATGTTGACATTGGAGAACACTTCAAACTGGAGCCAAAGAGCTGAACCCCACGAAATTCCCCAAAATGGCCCTTCAACTGAAACCGTGACCCGTAATCCTCACCCCAGTAACCATTCCATTCACTTATTCGAGGGTATCTTTCCAACCGTCCTCATCAACGCCCGGCCATTCATCGTGAATCGGTCAAAGTCGCGAACCAGATCGGGGTAATCCTTGATCTTCTCAAGGGCCTGCTGTTTCAGCTCCTGCGCCCTCTCGTACCGCGACGCACTTCCCTCGGGAAACGCAGCCTGCGACTCGGACCAGAGGCGGTTGAGCTTCTCGAAGCACTTCATGAACTCGTCGTGGTCGCACTCTCGCAGGTTTTGCTGGTTGGGGGAATGATTAGCGCAGGGGTGCCAGATGCGGAGGACTTGCACGTCTTCACCTTTACCATGGTCACATATCGGACCACAAAGAACATCGAGTCGTCTGCGTAGCCAGGGAGGTCGAGCATGGCATTGTGGAAGTCTGCGGCGCGTTGGGATCCGCCCCCTTCGCCGGCTTTGTTGGAGTTTGCCATGGTTAGAACAGAAACGCTTGTTGCTTCTCCTTCAACGGGGGGTTATCGGCTTATGGACAGGCTGCGCGAGGCTGCCTTGCGCCTTACGACCAGTGACACTAAAATGATGGCGGAAGAGAAGTCACATGGAGAATGCTGCGCCACGTGGCTGTGTTGAGATACGACTCAAGAATTGTTCGCATCAACAATTTCTACCACTGCTTCAAATCAAGAGTGATGCTATCTAGGTGGGCTGGGTTCTGTAATATGCGACGACGTTGACTTTCAGGCTGATGTTTATGCATCAACACGTTCGGCCCTATGCCTAACAACACACCCATATCGATCCGGGCTTGGCATTTCGGCGGCAATTCGCCATGAATCCATAATCGGGAATAGGCAAATACCGATGCCCCGTGGAGACGTGCCGAGTTCCGAGACCAGGAAAGCACGAGGTGTAAAACAGTCGCGCCGACTCCACCCCCAAAAGATGAAGTCTCGTTTTCCGCCTCATTTGGCGGCTTTTAGAGTGCTCAACGTAATGGTATCCTTTAGCCTAACGACCAGAGAATCGTGACCATAGATCTGTAATGGCAAAGTTTTGCAGACAACTTTCCCATCCTCAATAAATCGGCAAAGGAGCTTTATTTGGGCCGACAATCCCCAGAGGCCAGCAACGCGGGTAATACATCAGGCCGGACTCGGACGAATATAAAGGTGCTGCGCCGCGTGGCGTGATGAGTGCTTTCAAGTTCAACGACAGTTCCGCCAGTGGGGCCGGCACATTCTATCTAATCAATCTCATCGAACCCCTTGCCTGATCCTTGACACCTCAGTACGTAATTCTCGCTTCCATCCAGGTCTGCATCCCAGGTTGGTCCAACTTCCCCAGGACCCGACCTAGCCCCGGATTTATTTGCTTTCATAGGCTCAGCGAGCCCATATTTACAGAGCCACTTTTGTGGTACGAATCGCCCAGTTGAGCAAGTAAACAACCGGGCTAGCGAAACCCGAACCGCTTGGGAGCCCCGAACACGGAAGCGCGTGGCTTGTGCTTCGTGGTCCTGCCAAGAAGCGGCGGCGTCAATTCCGCAGTCGTGGACCCTGATGGAGTTTCAGCTGAGAGATTCACGCTGCTTGATATAATAGCAAGGCTGGGACGGCTCTGGACGTCTCAATTTGGGCTCGCTTCATCCATTTTAGGCATCAAATACGTAAATGATGGACAACGGAGCACCAACAGTCGCCGTCGTCGGCTTGGGTATGTGTTGCTGGATAGTTGAAGTATTGCAGAGGTTGTCGTAGTTGGCTAACTGAGACCAGGCGTTCTTGGCCTCGTGGCGGTCAAGAATCTGACTGAGGAGGGCTTCAACGTGACGGGATTCGACCGCAGTAACTACGTCGGAGGGCTGTGGCACTATACCGACGAAGACAAGACGTCTGTCCTTCCAAGTAAGTGCCAGTATAGAGACTTGAGAGTCGCTCATTGACACCATCGCAGCCACCATCATCAACATCTCCAAGGAAAGAGTGAGACTTCAGTGACATCCGTGTCTAAGTGAGACATGCTCAACATTGTGCTAGGGCTGTTTCACGGATTTCCCATTCCCCGACGACACACCGAGCCACTGCACGTCGGCGCATGTGCAACAGTATCTCGAGAGCTATGTAGAGCACTTCAACCTGGCCGACAGGTTGCGCCTCGGCACCACGGTCAACATC
The DNA here is from genome assembly GCA_013756995.1 of Neonectria neomacrospora. Classification (NCBI taxonomy): domain Eukaryota; kingdom Fungi; phylum Ascomycota; class Sordariomycetes; order Hypocreales; family Nectriaceae; genus Neonectria; species Neonectria neomacrospora. Next base: position 3,227 of record JABSTB010000374.1, read on the forward strand.
GTGAAGCGCGACGACAAGGAGGATCGCTGGGTGGTCGATGTCGAAGGCTCAGGCCTGGAGTACTTCGACAAGGTGGTCGTTGCGACGGGGATCAATTCCCGGCCACATCTCCCTGCGTTGGATGGGGTTGAGCAGTTCGAAGGCGAGATCCTGCACTCCCGCGCATTCAAGAGGTATGTCGTCCGTTGAGAGAGCTGACGCAGGAACTGATTTGAGACTCTTGGGGTTAGGCCTGAACTCTTCAAGGGAAAGAAGGTCGTCGTCGTCGGCATGGGTAATACCGGCGCCGACACCGCAGCAGCTCTTTGCGGCGTCGCGGAGAAGGTCTACATTTCCCACAAGCACGGCGCCCTCGTGGTGAGTCTTCCTGCAGTCATTTCCGTGAGAGACAAGCTAAGGCATACATGTGTAGATGCCGCGAGTCGCCAACGGAGTCCCCTTTGACCACGCAATGACAGCTCGTAAGGCGGCCATCATGGGCTTCCTGGAGTTGCACTTCCCCAACGTCGCCGAAGTCCTCTTCAACACCATGATCAAGAAGATGCAGGACAAGGCGTTCAACATCCGCCCGGAGTGGCGCATGTCCCCCGCGCCGCCCGTCAAGCACGCCGTGCCCATCATCTCCGACAACCTGGTGAATCTGCTCGAGGCCGGTCAGATCCTGTCCGTCGACGGGCTCAAGCGCGTCTCCGGCCGCAACGAAGTTGAGCTCGACGACGGGACGCGCCTGGACGCCGACACCATTATCTGGTGCACGGGATACAAGACCGAGTTCAACCTGCTGGACCGTAGCGTGGATCCCACGCGGCACACGACGCCGGCGTGGGAGTCGGCCGTCGGATCGCGCGGAAAGCCGCTGCCCCGGCTGTACCAGAACGTCCTCTCGCTGGACCATCCCAATTCACTAGCCTTCATGGGCTGCGTCGCCTTTGCCACGGGCGCATTCCCGCTGTACGACCTCTGCTCGATGGCGCTGGCACAGATCTGGAAGGGCGCCTCGCCGCTGCCGTCGCTGGCGGAGATGAACCGCGCCGTCGACCGGCAGCACGCGTACATCTGCGGCATCGCCAAGGACGGCAGCGCGACGCCGGGATGGGTGCGTCAGGGCGAATGGGTCGCCTGGGCCAACGAGGCCGCCGGCGCGGGCGTCAACGAGCACCTCGGCTGGGGACTGACGGGGTGGAAGTTTTGGTTCCAGGACCGGGCATTCTACAAGCTGCTGATGGACGGCATTTACACGCCATTCATCTGGCGCGTGTTTGCCGGCAAGCGCAAGACCTGGGAGGGCGCGAGGGCCGAGATCGAGAGGGTAAATGCGCAGGTGGAGGAGAGGAATAAGCAGAAGAAGGCCAACTAGATTCCATGAGTTCTCGGTCTAGGTATTAATCAAGGATAAAGACAGTATAAACAAGAACAGTCTCATGGATATGCCCATGTTGTCGACTTTAACGTGCCCGGTTCTCATGACGTAAGTCGATCGAAGATGCCTGCTCCAAGATGCTTGGTCTAAGATGCTTGGTCCGAGATGCTTGCTCCCTGCCTATTCTGGGTTCGGATTGGCGAGCACACCAATAAGAACATCAGCGGTCCACCCTCTTGGCTTGGCTTTGGAGAGCGCACCAATAGAAACAGCTTCAGCGGCCGCTAGTTACGATGACATTCTCCACTCTGTGATCTTAGCTCATAGCCATAGCCGCCTTCTTGCATAGTTGAATGGAAGATTTGTCAGGCAGAGCTGAGTTGCGCCGTCTTGGCATCGACTGAGCTGAGGATCTCGACGTGAGCAGATCTGGCATTACTCATCACGATGAAAGTTACGCCGTCCGTGAGGCTCAATTATCCAAGGGTGTCTGAAATGGAAATTTAGTCAAAATCGGCTGTCATGCGGTTGGCATATAAGACTCGCATCTGTGCACCATAATGGCTTCGATGGATATTGTAACAAGAGAAATAAACTACAAACCTCCTCCAACACCCGGAATTTCCTCACCATCACGTTTCTTACTCAGTTCCAGGAGCCAACATGTCTCATCTCAAGTACTACAACTACGCCGGCGTGGGCGAGTGGGCAAGCGAGAACCTTGGATACAGCCAGGCCGTCAGAGTTGGAGACCGAATCGAATGCTCCGGTCAGGGTTCGTCAATCTTCCACAGCGTGCTGCGCATCATTACGAAGCATCACCACTAACACCCGCATCCACCAGGGGGCTGGAAATCCCCCGAAAACGGCAAAGTCGACCTCGCCAGCGCCTTCCCCAAGGCCATCAAGGACGAGATCGACCAGGCCTTCCGCAACGTCGACCAAGCGCTGAAGACGGCTGGTGGGAAGGGATGGCCCCAGGTCTTCCGCGTCAACTCGTACCACACCGAGCTGACCCCCGAGATCACCGGCCTGATGGCCGAGAACTTCAAGAAGTGGATGCCCGATCATCAGCCTATCTGGACGGAAATTGGAGTGGCCAAGCTTGGTGCGGATGACATGCATGTCGAGATCGAGGTTTCGGCGCATGACCCTGAGGGAGCAGTGAAGGGGGGGAAGTAAAGATGTTGGTCTGCAGTTCATTTTTGTGTAGTAGTTGGTTATAAGCCTAAATTCAATATGAGTGATACCCTCTCGTTTCGTTCAAAATTTCAACTAAGTGTGATGGAGTAGTCCAAGGCAAGACAAGGGTGACAATTTATATGCTAATCAAGACAATGAGCTTGAGAGGGTCTCCATTTCCAGCTTTTATCAAGAGGGAATTACAAAAATTCTTCTTGCCAGGGGGGGGGGGGGCTTCTATCCTGGTGGTTTATTCTTCAAACACCAAACGCCATCTAAAATACTTTAAACATAGCAATGTCACAGGCACACATGACCTTGATGACTGAAGTCCACTGTGTTCGCAAGTAAAAATACTATGTATGACCGGGAATTGTCATATGAAGACATCTAAACATAAAATTTCTTTTTAAAATCTTAGAATCGAAGAAAAGAAACCGGTGTTAACATACTCACTCCCTTTGTTTACTCCATTGCTTCTCCAATGTCTAGTTGAAACATGAGATTTTGTCAAGGGAGAGTCACGTGGCGTTCGTGAGGCGATGTGATAACGACAAGTGCGGCTGACTCAGCGTTTTCCATTTACACGAAAAAAGCTAGCGCGATTTGTTCTATCGCGCATTGCGGCTTCTTTTTTTCATGCGACAGCCCAGACTACGTACGACGTAATCGCACTCGAGGACAGTACTCGACTGAATCTGCATCCGACCTGACGCCCGCCACAAAACATCATGACGCGCACCAAACCACGCCCACGGCGACCGGATGCGCGGGGCCCTCCTCGGAACGGCCCTGCGTCGGACCGCGACCGAGATCGGTCGTATCGTCGTCCGTCGCCACCGCGAAACCATCACCAGGAGACGGACAGCTGGCGGCCAGGTGACCGTGGAGGTGACCGCGGCCAGGATCCACCGTCCCGTCCGTTTTACGATGACTACAGGCAAGACTCCCGACAGTCCGACTCGTATCGCCCTCAGCCACCCCGCGGAAACTTCACCTTTCGCGTCGACAAACCCGCTGGCATCTCCGACTTGCCGCCCAACGACTACCGCGGCCAGGACAACAGGCGAGGCCCGCGCAGAGACTTTCGCGGCGGCCGGCGGCCGGGCAAACCGAGGTGGCAGCCTCCTCCTCATCCTTCGGAACGAGCCCTCGTTTCTGGCGCGACTGCAAACCTGCCTGAAGAGCGCCTTGGTGATATCGACGCCAGCGCCAAGTTCCGTCCCGTCGACGAGCTGTCGGACGACGACGAGCTTGATATGGAAATCTCCTCCTCGTCGGACAAGTCAGATACCGAAAAACCATCCAGGAAGCGAGCCCGCACCACCCTCGATTCGGCATCTGGTGACGCCGCTCCTAAGTGGTCCAACCCAGACCCGTATACCGCGTTGCCGTGTCCCGACGAGAGCCAGCGCAAGAAGAAAGACGTCGTGAAGCTCATCCGGAAGGCGCGAGTAGAGGCCGACGCCAAGCCAACTGCCACAACCGAGGCTGAAGATTTCATCTCCTTTGACCTCAGCGACGAAAGCGAAGACAGCCCCGACGAGGCACCGCCGCCGCCGAAAGAACCACCACCGCTACCGCCGCCGCCGCCTCCTCCTCCCAGCGCACCCTCTGGACCACGAGCCTTGGCATCATCACAACCAGCGGCAAAGAACCTGCCTGCTCCACCAGACCGGAGTGGTCCTCTCGGCTCTCGCAAACGCACAGCCCACGACGAGATCAAGCCACCCGATTACGGACAGCTTAAAAAGGTCAGCATGAAGCCAGTCAAGGGCCAGCTAGTTGCAGCCTGGCTGCCAAAGGCGAACGAAGAGCCGTGCCCTTGGGCTTCAGTCGATCACTCCGCTACAAGTGACATGGCGTTCCGGTAAGTCTGCAATCCAGTGCACCTTTAGGACATTAATCTGACTCGATTTTAGCCTGCACAAAGAGATTATTGACTTTTACGAATATGTTCGGCCTCGCGAATTCGAGCAGCGCATTCGTGATAACCTGGTGACCAATTTGAAAGCAGCGATGAGGCGTGATGGAAGGAATTTCGCCAGTGCCCAAGTGCATCCTTTTGGCTCCTTCATGTCGGGTTTGTACCTCCCGACTGCCGATATGGACTTGGTTGTTTGTTCCGCGAGCTTCATGAAAGGCGGTCCGCCAACGTACCTCGGAGCAAAGAGCTGGCTCTACAAGTTCCAGAAATTCCTCGTCGCGCAACACGTAGCTGACTCGGCTTCTATCGAGGTTATCGCCCACGCTAGAATCCCTTTGGTCAAGTTCGTTGACAAGCTCACCGGCTTGAAAGTCGACGTCTCGTTTGAGAATCTGGGAGGAGTCGGCGCCGTCGACACATTTTTGGAATGGAAGAAGCAGTACCCTGCCATGCCGATCCTTGTAACGGTTATCAAGCACTTCCTTCTCATGCGAGGTCTCAATGAGCCCGTCAACGGCGGAATCGGTGGCTTTTCAGTCATCTGCTTGGTGGTTAGCATGCTGCAACTCATGCCGCAGGTGCAAAGTCGCAGCCTCATCCCAGAGCATCATCTCGGTGAGATGCTTCTGGAGTTTTTCGACCTGTATGGCCGCCATTTCCGCCATGAGTCAAATGCCATTTCCCTTACGAGGCCTGTCGGGTACATTCGAAAGGCAAGTTCCCCTATCTAACGCGCTGAGCACCCTTAGCTAACCTGTGATACTCTAGCATGAGGTCTCTAGCTTCACGTACAAGAATACCGACCGTCTCTCGATCATCGATCCTAACAACGCGTCGAACGATATTTCTGGCGGCTCATCGAATACGCCTGCCATCTTGGCCCGTTTCCACGACGCCTACAATGTCCTTCGGGACAGGATGGGTGACGTCCGACGAGACCCCAAGGTGGGAGGTATTCTTGATGTAATTCTCAAGGGCGATTACTCGTCATTCCGACTGCAACGAGAGTATATCATGCACGTCCACGAAAAGTTCTTTGGACCTTGCTCTGACTGATTGCTCTTGTTGCTGGCCCAACGCCAGAAATCGAAAACCCGATGGTAGTTTATGATATCCGAATTTTGGGGGTTGACGAACACGAACACGAATGCATTGATCTATTTTCTGAAGGGCTCGCCAACGAGAGGTGGAATGAATATCCGAAGGCGCGAAGGTTGTCTCTTTTGTGCGGGCTGGGACGTGTATGGTAACGCCATGATGACCTGGGTCGGGTTCAGGCGCTGGAGGCAATTTGCTATTGCTATTATTTCGTTGGATTGGCATCCATGACGATCAGGGCGGCAGGGCCTAGTGGCCAGAAATTCGACGAGATTGTGTTTTTTCCGAGGTTACTAACGCTCGCAGTGACGGTGACGGCGCCTGTGTGCGCACGATGTGAGACGGCAACTGATGCCACGCCATGCTGACCGGTTCGCAGGATCATGACTTTTCTTGTGCCTCGCGGCACCTTGGTCGACAATGCTCTGCTCAGAGCATCCGACGCCGGGTCTTCAGCCAATGGTCAGCCAGTGGCTGGAGGAAGGGATCATTCGGTGGCCTGGCCACACCTTTTCCTCACTGCTCGCTCTGCTTTACGCAGGGTCGTGGAGAGGGACGTCGGGGTGGCCTTGTCTTGATCAGGGTCAAAGGTGCAGATGACCGACAGAGATCAACTGCGGATATGAGCTTATTGGAGCGGTTTCGAGAGTCGGGACTCTGGTACCGGGAAAGGATCTGGTGCCGAGGGTCGTCTGATAGTCTAGCCCTGCCACCATCACGTGTCGATGTGTCTACTCCGTGAAGCTTGGCTTTGCCCAGTTGGTGACAGCTGTGGCCTGTGAGTAACGTTGCACCTCCCTTGGTCGGGTACTGATGCCGGTCACGAGCCCTCAGCCTTTGACACTCGGGGAAGAGGGTGCCGAGAGGAAGACCGGGGGTAAGCCGAACAAGGGCCACAATTCGAAGAAGCTTCCCGCTAAGGTTACTCGGAGGGGCTGGTCGGGGTATTGAAGAACCGGGGTAAGCTGTTTAATGAACTTGGGAGCCTGGGAAAGCAGGGATGTGAACGCTGCATCGCAAATCATGGAGGAGTTGGAGGGCCAAGCTATTCGATGCTGCGGGCAGGGGCTACGGAGCATCGTCGGCGCTACTTGGGAACTGGTGACTGTGTTGACGTTGACGCGAAATAAGGCGATACCGACGGCGCTTGTTCGTGTTCTGCTAGGTGAGGTTGAGAGGGGACACACTGGGTGATATTGCGTGCAACATGAGGCTTGAGTGAGACACCGGGCCCAGCAATTTGGTCTCTGCGATGGAAACTAGCTGGATTTTTCGCGACGCTACAAAACTGCAACTCGAGCATCTTTTAAGCTGGTCGCGAGGTGACGGCGGAGTTGTACCCTGAAGGAAGACGCGATGTTACCGGCAGCGGCTAAAGAGGGCCGAATCCATGATTCCGGCAGGGATGCCGTTCCAACGTGATGCCGATCTTGCGGGGGAATGCGGCAGCGGACGGACGGGCTATGTCGACCGGCACCTGCTGGACAACGGACAATGGTAATACTTGGTGCAGTTCGCAACCACATATAGCAAGTTTGTGACTATGTTGCCTGGCCTTTCTGGCCTGACAATTTGTAACAGGTCGATCTTACTTGGCAGCCCAGACCCCTCGCCCACCAGGTCCCCCGGGTCATCGGGTCTCGGGGTAGCCAGCATGGAATTGGCCCATGGCGTGAGGCTTCTCGTGGACGATCCCTTCCTTCGCAAACCGCCGGTGCAACGGTCGACGTCAAGCCCGCTGCCAAACTGCCTTGTTGCTTGCCCGTTTGGCGCTGACCTCCAACATGCAATGCAGCACAACCCTCCCCCTTCTCCTCTCAAATCGGCCCGTCACGGGTAATCGGGTTTGAGTTCTGGGAGCTCTCCTGACGCCCCGGACGGGGGAGGGGGAAGCTTGCTGGGTCGTGGACGGTGATGCAAGGCCGAGGCATATCTGGCCAAAACTACATATGGAGAGGGGCCGGGCCCTCCTGTATCACCGTGGCTCTGCTCTTGGAAGTTTCCTGCACTCTCAGAGAGCATCGAGTGTGTTTGAGAACGAAAACCAACACATTCAACTGCACCTGATTAAGACGCGGCGCGATGTATCAGGCATCGAATGTGTACTTCATCTGTGCCTTTGCCGCCTTGGGTACGTGCCACACTCCTTCTTTGCTTTCTATCATGTCCCAAATCCCCAAAAGATTCATAATTGACTGATGTATCTGCAGGCGGCGGGCTCTTCGGCTTCGACATCTCGTCTATGTCGGGTGTCCTAGGTACCCAGGCCTATAAGCAATACTTCGACAACCCCAAGTCTTACCGACAGGGTGCTATCACGGCCTCGATGCCTGCCGGGTCTCTTGCCGGCTCCATCATCTCATCCTTCATCGCCGACAAGTACTCGCGAAGGACTGCACTCCAGATCAGCTGTATCCTGTGGATCATCGGCAGCACCATCCAGACCGCTTCTCAGAATGTCGGCATGCTCTGCACCGGACGTGTCATTGCCGGCTTCTGTGTTGGCATTGCCAGTGCAATTGTTCCCGTGTACCAGGTTAGGAAGCCGAGTGCCCCCCAGGAAGAATGAAGTTGAGATGCTGACTTCTTAGTCTGAAATCGCCCCGAAAGAGATCCGAGGACGTGTCGTCAGGTAACCACCACAACAACCCTCCCAGCCACGAACCAGCTAACCTCTCACAGTTTCCAACAGTGGGCAATCACATGGGGAATCCTCATTCAATATTTTATCCAGTACGGTGCGGCCTCGGGCGTGGGCGGCGGCCCGAACGACCCCAACCAGCCGACGGCGGCGTTCCGGATCCCGTGGGGCGTGCAGATGGTCCCGGCCTTCATCCTCTTCTGCGGCCTGTTCTTCTTCCCCTACAGCCCGCGATGGCTGGCGTCCAAGGACCGCTGGGAGGAGGCGCTGCAGGTGCTCGCCAGGCTGCATGGCAAGGGCGACGTCAACCACCCCAAGGTGCTCGCGCAGTATCGCGAGATCGAGGACGCGCTGAGGTTCGACCGCGAGGAGGCTGTCAGCAGCTTCAAGGCCTTGATCCAGCCGAGGATGGTCAAGCGTGTGGTGCTGGGCATGAGCATTCAGATGTGGAGCCAGCTTTGCGGCATGAATATCATGATGTGTAAGTCTGACGTGGCGGACTAATCAAGTGTGATGGAGCTGGGCTGACCGCGCTACAGACTACATCGTCTACATCATGGAAGGAGCTCAGATTGCGTCGCCCCTGTTGACGGCTTCCATTCAGTACGTCATCAATGTCGTACTGACGCTCCCTGCGATCCTGTACCTGGACAAATGGGGTCGACGTCCATCGCTCATCCTCGGATCGTTCTTCATGATGACATGGCTCTTCATCTCGGGTAAGTCCTGATGAACGACGACTCTAAGCAGATACTAACTTTCGCACAGGTGCCCTGCAGCAGTACTACGGACAGCCGAACACCGAGGAGACCCAGACGGACAACAACAAGGACATTAGTTGGATCGTCAACGACAACCGCCCGGTTTCGTCTGCCATCGTGTCCTGCTCCTACCTCTTCGTGGCGACTTTCGCTACCACGTGGGGCCCGACCTCGTGGACCTACCCTGCCGAAATCTTCCCCGGAAAGATTCGTGCCAAGGCTGTGTCGATGAGTACGGCGACCAACTGGTTCTGGAACATGGTCCTGGCCTTTGCCGTGCCGCCGCTTCGTGAGTATCTTTTGATATTTCTCCGAGAGATGCAATGCTAACCTTGAGGTGATAGTGTGGAACATTAAGTAAGACTCGTGACCTGCAAGTTAATGCGTGGATACTGACTTTGACCTAGCTTCAAGATGTACTACATTTTTGCTGCCTGTAGGTTTGATCATCACCCGTGAGACCAAGAGCAAAGTCACTAACACGTCGACAGTCAACGGCGCAGCCTTCCTCCACATGCTCTTTGCTGCATACGAGACCAAGGGATACACGCTCGAGGAAATGGACGACGTGTTCGACTCCGGGATGCCGGCCTGGAAGACGCGCACCAAGACGAGCAGACTGGAGGACCTCGAGAAAGAGATCGAGCAGGGCAATCTCAAGGTCGTTGCGCCTGGGACTCGAGCAGCTGAGGAGCTGTAGTCAAGTTCCGTTGCTGAGGGAGGAAATAGGGTGGAAAGCGATCGGCGAGGTGTGGGAATTTGGAAACGATGGATGAAAGCTGGTTGATGTGCTCGAGTTGAGTCTGATATTGAAGCTGTTAGGAAGAGTGAGTGCGGATACGCCTCAAAAGGGTTTTAATCATTCAGATCTTGGCTTTGTCTTGAAATTTTAGCTTGGGGTCTACACAAATGTGACTGCGTATCTATCAATGGTGCCAGTGGGCCAGCATTGCCAAGAAGTGCTTTTTCGGCCCGCGTAGTGTACTTGGCATGGCGGTGTGAAAGCGACTATTGGATTGTGGTGTGTTAAAGTTGAAGAGAGTCATTGCTGAACAAAGGGTGCAATGTGTACCAGTGTCCTAAACCGGGTTCCCTACGTTAAAGTCTCCGTACGATTTGAAGACCTGTTGCAGTATATAGGCCTGATTTGTAGACACAATATTAACATGTCTTTGGTGATTGTGGTGTGAGTTTTGGAGGAATTGAGTGCCCAGCGAACAAGCTCCTTGGCCGTGACGTCATGCCAAGTTACCTGACGTGTCAATCGGTGTCCGGGCTGCGCCTCTTCGCTATCAGATTAGGACTCCTGGGACTGCATCCAAACATACTATCTAAAGCTTTGCTGCAGGTACGAATAAACCAGCTCTACAGACCAGCAGACACACATAATAGACACCATGACATGGAAAGATCACCTCAAGCGCGTCAAGGGCGAGATTGAAAGCTTCATATCGCCAGTGGCAGAGACCTCACACCAGCAAGGCCAACAGCAGTCACACCAGCAGTCGTACCCGCCTCCGCCTCTGCCGCCTCCGGATTCCCGTCCAGCCGAGCGCTACTGGCAGCCGCGGTTCCAGGCCGACGCTCCGGTCACGGCCGAGTGGGATGCGAAGCTCGGAAACGGCCCGGACGGCTGGGGAAACCAGGAGCTGGAGCACTACACGGCGTCTCCCGCGAATGCCTTCCAGTAGGTCCGGACATACACGGCTCACAGGATATCAGACTGACCGGCTCATAGCACCCAGGATGGCAGGCTCGTGCTCCGTGCCATCGCACAGAATGCCGCGCCCAGCCCGGAGCAGCGATACACCTCTGCCCGGCTGGTCAGCAGGCAGACGCTGGCTCGCGACAGGGGCGTGTTGACGGCCGTCATCCTCTCGCCCTGCGCCGAGGGCATCTGGCCCGCCTTCTGGCTTCTCCCCCAGGAACCCTTCTCGTGGCCCGTAGACGGCGAGGTCGACATTGCCGAGACCTGGAACGGAGACCACGAGAACCGGACATGCCTGCACTGGGGCTTCCACCACGAGCCGCAGAAGCACCGCGTCATCGCCACCAAGATCCCCGACATGCATGCCCGCCCGGTGCGTTACGACTTCGCCTGGGATCAGCCCGGCGGACAGCCCGGCCAGGGCAGGATGGTCTGGTACATCGACGGCCGCCCGGTCATGAAGGCGCCCATCCCAGAGGGCACGCGGCCGATGAGGGACATGACGGTTCTGCTCAACGTGGCCATGGGAGGCAGTGTCTGCGGGGGCAAGACGCCGGCGGATGGGTATTACGACATGGTCGTTCAGACGCTCTTCATGGCGAGCGAGCCAGAGCATGGCGGATGGCACCGCTTCGAAAGCGACTGGGGAAGTCACGGAACGGCCTTTGGGAACACTTATTGAGTGTTCACGTAGACGGTATCTAGGCGGTGACTTTATTGGGCGGTTATATTCCAGGATAAATTGACCACACTCGATTTCGTCACTCTTCAGGCTCCAGCGTCATCTGTGTGGCACTGCAAATTGAGGTGTGTGCCATTTTTGGCAATAGGCAGGGATCGAAGGGCCAACTGATGTCACTCGATCATCTGTCCGAGCATAAGGATGGTGAATGGCTCGGCGCACCGTGATATCGATATCTACGTCAGCTTCACCTTGTAACAGTCGGCAATGATTGACGGAGTTGACGATCTATGAAGAGAAAAGGGAAATAGTGATGTCAGGAACTCTGACAAAGGATATCCATGAATGGGACCGATCATCAAGCGGTTCATCTATATAACGTTGCCGTGATTCCACCTACAAGAGGACGTGCAATCCTCATCTCCACATCATTTGAATTCACGACTAAAGCACACCACTAATTTTATCACATACACTATGGCTGGCCAGTACGGACCTAAATACCATCTATCAACACGCAACTCTTCAGCACTAACTCCTAACTTGCAGATGGAAGCGCAGATTCTCCCTGACATCACCAGCGGTCAAGGCCTCCAAGAGAGTCATGGAACAGCGCGATCAGCAGCCTCGTCACTCATCCGTCGACTCCAACGCGACTGTCACTACGATCGGTGAAGTCCCCGCAGTCGATATCGAGAACTACCTGCTGTCTCCAGCTTCTCGCTGGACTACCGCCAACCGACTTGGATAGGAGGATGAATCGCTACGAATGAATGACAATGACGTTAGACTGTATTTGTTGGCAAGGCAGAAAATTGAACGCTTGGATTGTGTACATTAGTTTCCTTATTTCACGAGGGCCACAAGCCGCCTTTAGCAACTTCTCAATGAGAAGGTGTGTCAGTTTTCCGATGCGAAAATATGGATGAAAAAGAAACGGAGTAGTATTTGTACAAATTTTCTTTAGTTGTCCGTCTTTGGGGCCTCTTGGGAGGATGAAATTCTATTTGGACATGTTTTCCTCCTTACGATGTAAACATGGACTGTGACTGATCATTAAGTTGTCGCGTAAGGAACACAGACAGGAAGAGTCTCTCATTTAGCATCCGCTACTGTAATGTTCTGCAGCATCAGTCCCCGTGCTTGTTCAGCTAGGTTCCACGTGACGGAGCACTCGCCGAGTGCTTGCATCAAGGCATGAGACTCCTCTGGAACCCCGAGAGTATCGAATGTTCGGGCTGCTTGAACGATGCCGTAGACAAGAATGAGAGGCGCGTGCCGAAGGCCGTATTGATGTCGGTACCTCCGCACGATTGATCCAAGGTCCTCTGCCGACGACAAACAGAACTGGCGAGAGCCTTGGTCTGAAGTATTGGCGGGTGCCGAAACGGCTTGATCAAAGTTGAGAGCTACGCGAGCACTGTGGAAGAGCAAACTGTGTTCATCGTGAGGATTAGTTGCAAACTATAGAATCTCTCCAGAATCTCATGAAAGAGACAGCGTGATAGAGGGAGACTTACTGTACCATCGCCACACTCGGGATGAGAGGAGTATCAATGGGCTCCCACTTATTCCATTCAGCGCGGCACGGCAACGCGGCCTTCCAGCGGTTAAGCTCGATATTCAGAGTGTCAAGACAGGCACGACGGTTCATGCCATTCAAGTTTGACCGAGGCGAGAACAGCGTAGTCAGTATCCGCTCTATCGCTCTGGCAAGGTGAGTCTGTTCGCGATAGTATGGAACCATCGACCCAATTCTGTCGAGTTCATCGTCGCTACCAGAAAACCAAACTGAGCGCCACGGACTCAGCTCTGGAATGTCTCTAGAAGGCATAGGTTAGTGTAGAACATTGACGGGTGGAAGCTAGAGCGTACGGTTGTTGCTGGATTGGTTCAACTTCAGCATCGTCATAATACAGAACAACTGGCCGGCCTAGGATGAGGCTGATGATCTTATCGGAAATGTAGCAGCCCCAGTAGATTCGTCTTCGTATTTCAACATCCTCGTCTGTCGTGAGAGAGGAGTCGTATGAGATCCAATTCTTGGAATCTTTTTGGAAGCCCAAGTCCTGTGCTATGCGAAATGCAATTCCTGATTTCTCACAATAACGTGTCAGTACTCAGTACGCGACAGCATAAACCGGCTTGAGGATACCGGGGTATACTGACCGGAAAATCCCCATCCTTTAGAGAGGTTCCCTCTGCCAATTTCATAGAAGGCTAGGCAGAGGAACGCCTGCACCGTAACGATTGACGGCATGGTCAGACTAGTTACCATGAGAATGCTCTCAGCTGCAGTGAAGAATTGCTCGCTCGATCTGCGACCGTCCTCATCGGTCGACATTAGAGTCCCCAACGCACATATCGACAAGAGAAGCGCCGAGGACCTATATTTGCAGTTGACTCGATCGCCCAAGTGATCACGTAGGAATCCTTCACGATAGATAAACATGAACTGGGGGTATTGCCACTTGAAGAATTGCATTAGAGCCTTTGTGATAACCTCGTCCTCGATGTTGATACCGAAATGCTCCAAGACGTGGGAGAAATTGGTTTCTGACCCAGAATACAGCGGCGGCTGGGTCATCGAGTCTTTGACAGCCTGCTGCGCTTGATTGACTGTCTGGGCGCGATAAATGCTTGTTGGCCCGTGGTAGATCAACGAGCCGTCGAGGCCGAGCTGGAGTTCGGATCGCCCATGGCCAGAAACATCCACCGAATCGCTCGGTCCTGCCGAGGCAGAGCTTGTGGATGGTTTGTGATCGCTAAATGATATGGTGCTCAAGAGGGCATCTCGGTCTCGCGGCGATGCAACTTGGAGGCTGGTGATGAAAGACTCCAGCCAAGCGACCCGGTCTTCTAGGCTTTTGACGTAGTCGTGCGAGGCAGGTCGCCTCTTTCTATCCACCTGGTTGTACTCACAGGTGTGGTTTGCTTTTACGCAGTTGTGGCAAGGCTCGCTTCGAGAGCATCTAAGCTATGATGAAAGGATGAGCTGGGTTTCGTTTGATGGTTTTGAGGCTTGCCGCCTCCTACCTTTCTGTATTGACATCTCTTGCACCTGGAATTAGTCAGTATCGTGTCTGATATGGTTCATCAAGATCATACGAAAGATTCTTTGCTGTTGATGCGAGCATGGTTCCTGACGAAGGTTCATTAAGACTGACTTATCAAATAGATCATGGATGTTAGGAGGGAATTGCACCGGTGTAGGATCTACGGTTTAGGTCGTTAATTCGATCACGTGCAACTTGCAAGCGACAGACCACGCCCAAGCCAGTATAAACGTAGACTCTGCTGCTAACCACAACCCGGCAGCTTCATCGTCGGTACAAGAAGCTGTTGATTTGGAGTAACGGGTGGAACATTTCCTCCCCTCCAAAATGGATAGCCGCAATAGTATCTTCGAAAGCTATGTAAGGCTAAAACCAATCTCCACAAGGCAACAAATAACTGCATTATGCACAAATCATTTTACCACCATTGTTCTATCTACCAACTTCTAATTTTCAAGACCTGTATCTAAGCCAGCTTGAACAACACTCACCAGTCTCCGCACATCGTCCAATGAGCTGTAAAAGCCGAAAGACACTCGTACACCCCATCGAAAAGCCGTCAAGGCCACGTTGTTTCGTTTGAAATGATCAGCCCAGTCGTCCCCGTACAGCTTCAGGATGTACAAGTGCGGTGCATGGCTGTGACGCTCAGCAGGACCGAGGATCTTCACGTCCAGCTGCCTGCACTGTTCGCGTAATGCGTCGCCAAGGCTGTATAGATGGGTTTTGACGTCCTCGGGGCCTATGATGTCAAGATAGAACTGGAGGAAGACCCTGGCGGCAGATGCGGCCATTAGGTTCATATTGGTGTGTTCGTATCTGCGAGCCGAAGGATGGAAATCGATGGGGCCATCGGGAATCATGAAATTCTCAGATGTATTGCTCACGGAACCGTACCCAACGATTGGAGGAGTCGGGTCGAGATCGTGGATGAAATCCTCGTTGACGTAAAGAACAGCAAGCCCCAAAGGGCAATTGAGGCCCTTGTGTAGACTGAAAGCAGCTGCAGACACGCCTAGAGCTTGGACGTCGACATCCGTGAAACCCACTTGCTGGGTCAAGTCGGCGAGAACATGGATTCCTCTAGGCCGATACGCAGCGCAGATGTCTGCTACATCGTTCCACTGGCCGCTGTGAAACATGATGGAGCTGATGCCAATCGCTCGAGTCCTGTCATCGACGTAGTCGGCAAAGGTGTTGCCGTTGGCTACTGTGGCGAATCCGTTACTTTCCGACTGTGTTTGGACTTGTCGAACCTCGACGCCGAAGGACTGGAGAGACAACCACCCGTACGCTTGATTGGGATGCTCACAGTCAAGAATAACGACATTGTCGCCCGGTTGAAGTCTGAGACTGTGCATGAAATAGGCCAGCGCTTCGGTCGTGTCACGAGTAAACGCGATACAGGATGGGTCGGTGTTGATGTATTGTGCGAGCAAGGCACGGGCTTCCTCTACAACATGTCGCCACATCGACTTCGGTGAGGGATTGTGAAGCCAGTCGGTGCAGAACTGGCTGATGGCTTCATGGATAACCAGGTTCGATGGCGGCATGAATCCAGCGTTGAGGTGGATGATGGTTCCATCAGCAACGACGGGAACTAGTCGACAGAATATGTCGAATTTGGCATTGTGAGATGTTCGTTTTGGCAAAATTCCTTTCGTTGTGTGGGCGTCTGGTGTTGGAGAGTCCTCCTTGAGTGCGGTGATGCCAATAGGAGCCATGGTGATGATGATAAGTAGTGAAGTAGTCCAATCCGTTCAGTGGCCGGTGAATAGCAAAGAACTGCTAACTCGGAGCTGGTATTGCGTTGCTTTTATATGCTTCTTCCTACGTCTGCCATGGCACCGACTAACTGCTTGTAAGACGAAGACTAAAATGAAGGACACAATTACGGGACGCTCCTTGAAATTGTTACAAACGGTAACGTGCAGCCCTTTATTCTCGGAGCCATTGAAACCATTTCATTTGCAGTGGTGTGAGAACGGAGACCCAAGGCCATGTTTTGGAAGTCACAACAATACAAAAATCCATCATCATGATGGGTGATAGACGACTATGAAGACGGAGACCCAAACCCATGCTCTAGGTAGGTGCGGTAATAAGATAGAAAAGGAGGTGGTCATGGTAGGTTGTAGGAGGCGGAGACCCAAGCCCAGTGGTAGAAACGGGGTTGGGGCAACTAAGCCGCCGACGTCGGCGTTCATCTAGGCAGGGATCTTCTTATTAATAGTCCGAGACGACGATGTCAAGATATGTACGCATTTTCTCAAGTCGACTAAAAAGATGAGCGGGGACCAAAATCCATTCCCACGGTAGTGCGGCCTAGGCATGCTCCACCATTCGCGGAGACCAAACCCCGTGGGTCTCGCCTCACAACATAGAGTTAATAAATATAAGCTTGGCTGTCTAATCTGAATGGTTTCTGATTTGCCGATCGCCGGGCACATATTTCAGCCCCAGTCGAAAAATACAGCCGAAATCTGCACGCCTTGGCTTCAGATGGCCTCGCACCCAAGATCTTCAAGAGAACTAACAAGAATGGCGTGCCGGTGTATGCGCTTGGGTTTTCGGCCCTGTTCTGCTTACTCGCCTTTATGAACGTCTCCGACGACTCGACAAAGGGTTTCCAATATTTTGTGAACTTGACGACCATCTTCGCTCTAGTGACCTGGATCTCTATCCTCGTTACTCACATACTCTGGTGTCGAGTTCGCAGAGTACAAGGTCTTGCTGATGAATCTTTGCCATACGTTGCACCTTTTGGAGTCTACGGGACGTGGGTTGCCTTGTTCATCTGTATCATTGTAGCCTTGACGAAGAACTATGACGTATTCGTGGGTGCCTTTAACAAGAACGAGGCGAAAACCTTTATCACTGACAACCTGGGAATTCTCGTCTACCTGTTGCTCATCTTTGGCCACAAGATTTTTACGAAGAGTCGTCGCATCAAGCAAGCCGAAGCCGGCTTCTACACCGGGAAGAATGTGGTTGATCGAGAAGAAGAGGAGTTTCTTGCGCGCAAGGCTGCTAGAAGAGAGTCTAAGAGAAGGAGCAAGAGCGGTTGGTTTTACAAGACTTTTGTGGCGTGGCTGCTATAAGTCTAGGAGTTACAAGGACAATTTTCAAGTAGGTTGGAGGCCAGTTAGTCAGGGCGCTTGGGATCTACCTTGTAACTTCACTCTGATTTCGTTTTTATTCATCAACCTAGAAATGCCTACACATGTCTGTCTCAATTTATCGAGGACCCAGGACTTTCTGGTTCAAGTGCAGCGATTGAGTCTCCTAAGGATATCCTATGTGTCCAGTATCTCCGTTATTCGTTGAGTCTTTGGATGATCAAAACTTAGGTACGGTTCGCGTGCGTATATGGATATCTGTAGTTACAAACAATATTGAAAAACTCGAATCTCCTCCTGGGATGCCCCAGGCTCCTAATGAATTCATTCACTCGTATAGAACCTTGCACCGTGCCTCCTTTTCCATATCGTACGTCTCGTAAAAGTCCATCCACAAGACGCGGTTTGCGCATCTTGGTCTGTCCTCAGTCTCGACATCGTCATCCCTGCACTCGGGAAGGGCGTCCTCCCATTGTTTCTTCGTGCGCCGCTTCCACGGCTTGGGCAAAGGCCAGTCACTGAAGTGCACGAGGTAAGCACGCGATACCTCACCCATGGCGTTCCATTCCTCGTCTACGTCTGGCGCGAGGTATCTTGAGTGGTCCTGAGTGCGGAACTCACCAGTCAGGAGCGCGAGCCTTCGATGGGGCAAAATCATGGCCGAGTCACGGAACATGTGGTTCAGGACTTCCATGTCGAACTCGCCTGACTGTAGCGCCTCGTCAATGATCTTTCTGTAGCGGGCCTCGTTCGGCTCAATGAGCATAACGTGGGACCCTAGGACCTGCTTCGCGATGTCCGCATCCTTTTCGGTGAGCCAGTATGCGCGGGGCACTGCTACAGGAGCTAGCGGGCTGAGAAAGTAATGATCCATGGTATTCAATACCAGGGTGTCGGAGTCGAATGCCAACACGCGAGTCCATTCTGTCAGGGCGAAGGAGTGGAATTTGGTGAGGCTATCCGCCCACGTTGCGTCGCCCTTGGTGGTCGAGACAATATCAAATGGGCGCAGATTAATTTCTGGGTGCTTAGCACGGAGGTTGGCGATTGCTTTTGCTCCTTTGGATTTCTAAACGAGATTCACGGGTCAATCGAAGATCGAAGCAAGGAATGCTGCCTCTTGCGAGCAGTCTTAGTGAGCACGCACCCCTTGAGACCATTCCGTGGGATGGATCAGGACCAAGTCGTGCTTTGCCCCGAAGTTGCGGAGACGACCGAAGTTGATGACCTTGAATGCTTGTCAGCCTTGACCTGTGTCTGAGCCGAGTCGAGCCACGGCGATGCGTCTTCTTACAGCGTTGCATAGATAGTCCATATTGGTGACATATTGCGCGTACGCAAACTTGGGCTCCAGCTGTTCGGTCGTCCAGGAGCCCACCAGCTCGGCCGGAGTGCCAAGGGTCTCATTATTGTGCAGTGTCGGGAAATTGGGCAGGCTGGCGATGTAGTCCTGGACCAGGAGTGTGTATGTTGAGAGCACCAGGACGGTGGTGAGGACACATCCGAGAGCGACCCGGAGCAGCCTCGGGGGAAGGTTAAGCTGCATTTGGTCTTGGGTAGATTGATTAACAACACACGACCAACTGGAGGGTGATACAATGAAGATATGTCGTCTAGTTACGTAGTCAGTGCCGTCAACGAGCCAACCTGCGATGTCAAGGCCAGAGTTGTTGTCAAAACCAGGCTATTTGCATCTTTCAAGAGGTTCACTTCTTCTCGGCCCCTCGGTGATTTATTAGGGGCTTATCCAGACCCGTTCTGGGGTTTAAACCAATCATAGTCCAACCGTATCAACCGAACTTGTCTTCAGCAAGGGGCTTGTTCCAGGTTCTCGTATCCGACTCCACCCTGCGGTGTCACTAGCCAGACCGAAGCTAACAGGCAAGTGTGGCTGTGCCGAAGAAGAGGGTTATGCTGGGAGTTTTAGGACTCAGGGTTTCAGGAATACATAGTATATGTTGGCTTGAGAAAAAACCGAACTGCGATTAAGTTATTCATTGAATTAGGGTCAACGATGCTTCCATCGCCCCAACCATCTTGCTCAGTGGATATACCGGTCCAGTCAGTACGCAGACAGCTGTATGCGCAAGGTTGGTTGCCAGCAGAGATACACTGAGCTGCATTGCAAGGGGCACTGAAGCCTCTGGCTTAGTCGTTCCCACTAATGGAGGGCCGCCAAAGTTGTTGGTACTGATAGTGGAAGACGATGAGCTGCCGAGTATGATTTCCATGGTGTCGATGTCAAGCATCCTGCCCCCAAGGCCTCTCAGCTGTTCCTGGACGCCCATAGCAGTGAGAAACCCAGGCGGTGCACGATGATAAGTGCCAGTAAGAGATGGGCTAATTGGATCGGGGCTGGCGCTGGCGCTGTTTTCAAAGGATGAGGAAGTACCGCCTTGGCCTGCATTCCGAGGTATCCCTGCTGCCAGTCGCATGTAACTTCTCCCTGGTCCAAGCAGCCACTTTATCCGATTGAGTAGCTGGGCACGAGTACAGAAGCGGAGTGCCGAGCCAAAAGCGCGTTGAACCTCATCTGCCGGTACGTGAAAGGTCCCGTTGAGGAAATGGTATGCCCGAGAAAGAGTGGTTTCGAGGAGACGGAGGCAGAATGAGTCTAAGGCCGATATAATTTGTTGTGTTTGGGAAGAAAGCTGATAAGGAGTAGTTGTCGTGTCTAGGTCAATGTTCACCCCAAGGTTGACAGGGCTGGGCATTTTGGGATACAGGCTGCCAATTGCTTTGTGTGTATTAGATATCGAGGGGATTTGCGGTGCGGTAGGATTTGACCTGTCCTCAAAATCCCCATTAATAGGCCCATATTGCTCATGCTGCGCTGCTCTCTTCTCTATCGATGCTGTCTCTGGAGTCAAATAGTCTCCATTGGCATTGGTCACTGCCTTCACCGACGTCAGGATCCGCGCAGCTGAACTCCGAAGGCTGCCAACAAGGCCAGGGTACTGCTTCGCAAGCTCTTCGGTGCCCAGTATCTCGTCGAAAAGGTTGATGAAGACAGAACTCATATCTTCGACTACCTCCTCGAGGGCTTTTATTCGAAGGCCCTGTGCCACTTCGGCCGCTTGTCGACGCTTCCGGAACACATGCTGCGCCTCGCGGTTTTTCTGTCGGCGGAGCTAATACCGGTCAGCTTCATGACCAAATCGGATTGTGTCGAGGTGTGATCGTTTGACGGCGGAGGCGATGATGAGCCTGGTGATACGGAGGGCCTATGTACCTTGAGAGCTTCTTCGCTGTCTTCAGTATCACAAATTGGAGGACCACGTCGCTTCTTAGCCGGTTGCTGAGTCGAGGTGCTCATCTCCGCAATTGTGGGTTGGAAATTGTAAAAAGGCAAAATGCGAGTCGTCGAATGCTGTCACGGCATACTCGGGAATTGAAACTTTTGGAAGCAAGGAGGAGATGAATTAACGACCAAGATTCTGGTTACAGCTTGAGATGAGGGCCCGCGCAATTGGGGCTCGTGCCAGTAATTAGTCATAAGTGCTTCTCGGAGCTTGACATAAGAGGTCCGCGTCTTGATTAGCGAAGATCCCAGGACCTACTACCAAGGTTCACATGAGGGATGGTGCAATTGGGAGCGATAACTGTATCTATCTTAAAATCCTACATGATTGATCTCACAAAGAGTAACCCCATCTTGAGATCCGTCTAAAGCGTGTTTGGGAGCCTACCTGTTTGTAGGGCCCGCAAGTAGACTGGAGTTGCCGTATTGAGAAACTCTCAATCATACAATTTCATGAATTCATAAAATGCCTTGCAAATCAAGACCAAATCAACATTGACTTGACTATTACTATTGCGTCGGCTGGGAACCTGCAAGCCCAAAGAGCTGGGCTGACAGAATACGCCTTCAGTTGAACTCGTGTCTAAATTCAAAAAGCCAGCCTACGGGCGCAGGACGTGATTGAATCTCGCAACACAAATTATTATTAGTAATAGGATATAAAACTGCTTCTAGCCCCCTTCATAAATATAGACAAAGTGTGAGACTTTGCTTCAGGCTCCTAGTCTCTAGGACAGACTACGTTGACCTTTCTCATAGATCGACCGCTTTATCTCCTTAGTCAGGCTCACACTATTTTCCATATTGCCATCAAAGATCTTTCTCCAACCCACCGCATTCAAGAGCCAAACAACGAAGGCACTGGATCCTTGCCACACGTATTCTCCTTGCGCACGGCCGGGTTTGTGCAAGATATTGTGAACTACCCGACGCGCAAACTCGTCAGGCTTCATGCCATCTCGCAGGTGATCGCGACTTCTTCCTTTGACCCCTGCTTCTGCATCAATATAAAGGCTCTCAGGCCCAAACTTGACACTATCGGGAGAGGTGATACCCGTCGATACAACTCCCATGAAGACTGTCACAACCTTGATGCCCAGTGGTGCTAGTTCGATCCGTAGGGTGTCAGAATACGATGCCACAGCGGCTTTTGAAGCATTGTACGCTGAAGAGAAAGGATAAGGAACACGGGAAACAATAGAGGATGTGTTGATGATAGTAGGCGGATGAGTCGAGTTGGAGACTGAGGCTAGAACAAGCGGGGCGAAAGCTGTCACCATGTCAAAAAGGCCGAAGACATTAGCGTCGAACATGCTTCGGACTCGGTGGCTGTCGGCCTCAATTGCTGGCATTTCGTACACTAGACGGTGTACTAGTCAGTATTTTGTAGGTTCATGACAAGGCATGACATCACGAGAGAGGGGCTATACGAACTCGACCCGGCGTTGTTGAACAACATGTCCAACTTTCCATCAGTCCGCTTAGAAATTTCAGACTTCAGAGCAGCAATGCTCTCTGACTTGGTCACATCGAGCGGAAAGACCTCGATACCCTTTGCCTCAAGTGTAGCTAGGGACTTGGTGGACCGCGCAGTTGCGAAAACTCGAAGGCCCTGGGCCGCAAATTCCAGAGCGAGTGCATGACCAGCTCCGCCCTCCGAGCAGCTACAAACGGCGGTTTGGTTAGTTCATGGACAGCAGGTGAACAGCGGGGGCAAGACGAACCCAGTGATGAGGATGGTGCGCTTTTGGGAAGCCATTTCGATGTTGCTACAGTAAAGTGTTTGTTTCAACGAGATGATGTGATGCCACAAGCTGAAATGTATGTCGTGTTATATGCTGGTTTCCGAGCAACTTCTGCACATCCGACTTTGATGCTTACCCATCTGCTCGGTTCGTTGATGTCATTCCGGAGCTGGCATAATTGGACGTCCGGTCGGTGAGTTTATGTCATGCTACGGCTAGCTTGGACTCCCGCCGAAACGTTAATTTCTGACAAACTTTTGGAAAGCGGAGCATCACGTAATTACTCCGAGCCTCCAGGCCAAACCATCTCGAATTACCATCACCCACTTTGGAAGCTTGTGTTAGTTTTAAACTTTTCATATAAGAAAATGAATATTTAAGTTGGTGCCTATTATTGCCTGCGTGTTAACTACTCCTTAAATCATTTTGAATTTCTGCCTCGTTGGTCTCTGGACCTATCCCTCTGAAGACACCTTAGCGCTTAACCTTTATCTTCTCTCAAGGCACCCTTTCAAGTGAAATGTGGCTTTTACCCTCGGGAGCATATGGAGGAGTAGTAAGTACCAGAATTCCATATTCACATCATCGATCAGTGACGTATCTTGACATCTTGGTATTGGGCTTGATTACGCATGAAAGCGAAACAAAGGCCAAATGACGAAAAGGGAAATTAGTCATAGAAGACGAAAGGCGAAATCATAGAAAGAAAACAAAAAATTCTTTTGATTTGATTGAATATTTCGTCACTCAATCTATTTGTAAAAACCTTAGCTTGTGTGAAGTCACAAACCGTTCAACTGGTGCCGCTTGGATTAGCTTACCCTATGCTCCTGACACACTGAGTTAAAAACACATCGCAACCAGCCAACGTGTAACAAACAACACCATTGGCTTTTCCAAATGCTTTGTCGAGTTCGGTATGTCTGTTTGTTTCCACATCCTCCTATCCTAACCTCGTATAATTCGAAAATGCGACGTCTCGGATTAATGATGTGGTTTCATGCTGCTTTTTATGCCCAACCACGTTTGTATCCTCTCACCGACTACCCTCAATCATTGCTCCTTGCACGGGATAGAAGTTGGTGATTCATTTTGGTTTGTCAGAACGGTGGTGGATAGCTAAGCCGCCTTCTTTAACCTTAGCAACACCGGTAATAGACTTGTGGGGTTGGCGAGAGAGGCTAGATGAATCACCCCCCATTCATGGTACCCTTGATCGACAGCAAATGTCGAGCTCAACACTTGAGAGCGAAGCTCGGACAAGCTATCGGGCCTTGGAGAGGTCAGTACTCAATCTGACCGGAGGCACTTTAGGGTCTCTGACAAAACAACAACAGGGGACTTTCCTTATGCTGAAGAAGATACAGTGTAATACTATTGTGGATGAGCAGATCCTATACTAGGATTACCTGCGTATGTTCGGTCATTTTCCCCACATAATGATAGCTCAATATATGTACATCTCAAGGCACTTTACTTTGCAAGCTTGGCATCTTCCAGAATCATGTGGGCGCCCTTCTCCGCAATTGCATAGATGGTGGCCTGTATGTGTGCGGAAATCTGAAGCGGCATGACAGATGCATCGACGACTCTCAGCCCCTTGACCCCGTACACGCGCAGCCGCTCATCGACCACGCCGCCCTTGATGCCCGCACGCCCGCCCATGGCGCAGGTGCCCACCGGGTGCCAATCGATGATGGTGTTCTGCAGAATCCACTCGCGGAGGCGATGCTCATCGGCAAAGGTGGCGGCCGACGGCGAGGCTGGTGCGCGGATGATGCCAGCGAGAGGCTCCGTTTGCACGATCTTGTGCAGGAAGCGCGCGCACTCCGTCATAACATCCACGTCGAGGGCCCCGTGGGCGCCGCCATAGTACTGCGGATCGATGACGGGAGGGTCCTCGGCCGTGGTGGAGCGATCGCCGGCGGGCGGGATGTGGATCGAGCCGACGGAAAAGGGGTACTGTAGGATCTGCAGCATGGTTCCATATTTTTTGCCGTCCTCGCCCTGGAAGAAGGGGCTCCAGTTGCCTAGGTCGAAGATGTACTCGATTTGGCCTAGCTTGGCGCTGCCGTCGAGTCGCTGATTCAGAATGGCCTTCTTCTCTGCATCGAAAACACTCAATTTGTCGGCCTTGGTGTGGAGTGCGGCGAGAGCATCGCCGGGTACGACGTGGGCGAGGGGCACGTAGCAGAGAGAAACAGGGAGGACCGTGAGGGGGCCAGCCTTGTCTCGAGAGTATTGCTCCCGAGCCGCAGCCGCGAGCGCCTCGTCCTTCTGCAGGTCCTGCCGATTAGCGAGTAGAGGGTCGACCTCAAATATCGCGGCGAACACTACGATGCGAAACAGCCGTGTCAGCATAGCCACTTGGGGCCCACGGACGGACCAGAATCTGGCAAATTAGGTGCTTACTGATATGGTCCTGCAGGTTCTCTCCCACGGTCGGGCTGTCCACCTTGACGGGCACTTTAGCTCGCTCCAGCACCTTGGGGTTGCCTATCCCAGAGAGCTCCAGGATCTGTGGCGACTGGACGCTCCCGGCGGACAGGATAACCTCGCGGGACACTGAGACAACATGCTCCTTGCCCTGGCACGCAAAGCGCACGCCGGTAGCCACGGGCTGGCCATGGACATCCTGGACGACAATCTCATGTACAGTGGCCTGGGTGAGGATGTGCAGGTTAGCCGCTGCAGGCGAGCAATAATCGGTCGCGTAGGATCGGCGAGCTGAACGAGGGTCGACGGCGTTGACGGTGGTGAAGACGCCAACGTTGGAGCCGCCGACGTGGGATGCGTTTGTGTCAACGCCGATGGCGTTAAGGGTCTTGTGCCAGAGGCGGTGCGAGGGCGAGTAGTCAGTGGGATAGGAGACCTGGATGGGGCCGGATTGGCCAAAGGCGTCTGGGTCGTGGGAGATCTCGTGCTGTTGCTGCACTGCATGACTCGGCGGGTGGAATGTCTCGGACTGCTTGAAGAATGGGCTGTTGGACGGAACATGGTTAGTCGCTACAGGACTCGCCCATGCACACACGTAGCCGGGTTATGCCATCTGTTACAGCAACTCGTCTAGGGAACTCTGAAAGATGGACTCACAGCAGATCGTCCCAACCCCACCCGGGGTTCCCCAAGGCTAACCATGCATCGAGGTCTTCCCTGCTGGGGCGATTCCAGGCCATATAGTTCAGCGCGCTGGTCCCCCCGAGCACCTTGCCTCGGGGCCAGGGCAGAGTCCGGCCGCCGAGGCCCTGCTGGGGCACCGTCTCGAGATGCCAATCGTAGCTGCCGCCCAGCGACTGCCCAAAGAGGCCGGGGATGTCGACGACGTCGTCTCGGGCGACGCCTCCGGCTTCGAGGACGCCGACGGTAAGGGAGCCATTGGCTTCGGCTAGCCGCGACGCAACGGCTAGCCCGGCTGTGCCCCCGCCGACGACGACGAAGTCGAAGGTGCGGCTGCTAAAGTCGTCGGCGCTGATAGTTGGCGTTAGGCTTGTCATGGCGATGGGAGACTTGAGACACTGCGGGTGAGTGGTGCGAGAAGGTCTCTTGGCTCGGTCGATAATGGATAATAAGTCTGTTGCCTCAATCTCCAAAGCCACGGAAGCGTCGGGAGGTGCACGTGTTAAATGATAGCACCAGTGCTGCGACAGGGCCAGTTGGGAACCGGGTTTTCACTACCAACTCGGATCATTGCCGGGTTTTCAACCAACACGCCGCGGCGGGCTTCTCGTCAACTCATGCAAGCCACCGGAATGCGGCGGCACTTGTGGTGGCCTCCGCCGCAGGCAATAGGCTTCGTTGGCTCGACTGCGGACTGCCCCTGGACCTTGTCGAGTGTCTGCGTCGAGCATACTACGTACAGGAGGATGCATGCGTGTGGCTATCGCAAGGAGCAGGCCAGGTACGGGCGCGCTAATAAAGCCCCCAAGGGTTCTTCCGTTAGGGCGTCTTCGTACGAAGTCGAAAGCGCGGATTTCGTACGCACTCGGTATCTTGGACCCAATGAATGGACCTCTCTCCTTGATCCCTGAGGGCCTGGCGTATCTAGACTAATATCTCACCTTTTGCAATCGCACGATCGCGGGGCCCTAAAGGTTTCGCCCAGGCCGGGGAGAACAGGGGCTGGACCCGGCCCGCGCGGCCGCTGTCCCCGCCCATGGCAGTGCTACTGCGGGCTGGGCCCCGGCCTTAGTCCGAATCCGGGACTTCTTCAGGGCTTGTTGACTCCCCTGTCCAAGTTGTCTCCTTGCTCCCTTATCTTTACTCGCTGCAGCTGCAGGTCCCAAGCCAAGGCCTGACGCCTGGTGGAATGGAACAAAGCGAATGGCGCTGCAATATTCCGCCCGCGGTACGAAGTACTTGGTCCTTCGTCCTTTCCAATGCAGCTGAACAACCGAACGCATGGGAGTCTACTTCACGTGTGGTATAACGCATGCTATGGGCCTCGACGTGCATAATTTGTTGCTTTTGCAACGCTCCCCCTGCTCGAGTCTCGTTCCCTTCTTATCAAAGGGGCCCTTGTTCCAGCATTAGGGCCTTGTCGACGGCAAGAAGAAAAAAGTCGATGGTTCATTTGAATTCTCTCCCTTTTCCATAACAGTCTCCGCGTGAACTCAAGCATGGTTTCCACCTTCCTGTGACTGCTGCCATGGAGTTTGTAGACTCGCTGCTGATCGAGTCGTGGGTGCTGTGGGTTCTGGGCGTCTTCGTGGTCGCTTGCCGGTTGTGAGTACCAACAGCTTATCCGAATATTTCCTGCCCCCGAAGCCATCCAGGCTCTTCTGTGCGCGCATGTCCGACCGCTGACGCCCAACCAACTGCACAGAATAGCGCGACGCATGAAGCTCGGAAAATGGCGCCGCCTCGCAATCGAAGACTACCTCATATGTTTCGCTCTCGTGCGTACCTGCATATCCTCTCCTTTCTTTTTTGCTGCCGATACTGACCCTCGACGCCCGCAGGTCAACTTCACGGGCGTTGTCGTCTGCATCAACGAAGTCGCCAAGAATGGCAGCAACTACATGGACCCCGACGTGGCCGCGAGACTTACGCCCAAGGAGAAGAGCCGGGCCATCTTCGGTAGCAAAATGACCTTTGTTCTCGAGATCTTCACCCTCACGGCAACCTGGACGGTCAAGGCTTGCCTGCTGCTTCTGTATGGTCGGTTGACAGCAGGCACGTCGGTGCGACAAAACTGGGCCGTCAAGATCGTGGCCGGCTACTGTATCTTGACCTACCTGCTTGTCAGCTTCATGTTTGTCTTTTACTGGTGCCATCCTACCTACGAGTACTGGGCGGTCCCAGTCAGGATCGGTAGGTCATTTGATGTTGGCGTCTCGCTGCGGCTGCTAACAGACAACAGCCCAATGCGCGACGTATTACAACCACATGATATTCGCGACTGCTTGCAACATTTCGTCGGATCTGATGTTGCTTCTCCTTCCTATCCCTATTATGATCAAGATCCGCCTACCGCTTAAGAGGTTGGTCAAAGTTGCGAGCCCTCAGAGAGCTGTAACTGACAGTTTATAGGAAAATCGGCCTCTGCTGCGTCTTTGGTCTGGGCATCTTCAACGTAAGAAAAAGCGCAACGCCGGGATGATAACAATCGCTGACTCGTCTACAGATTCTCGCCGCCGTTCTGAACCGATACTACAACTTTAGCAACCCCAACTCATACGTCTTTCTTTACTGGTACGTCGCTGAGGTCGGCGTGGCCATATACGTCGGTAACTTGCCGCTCTGTTGGCCCGTCATCCGCCTCGCGCTTGGCTCCAAGGGTGGCTCGTCGGACCCATCATCGTATCCAAACCCTTCTTATCCCGACAGCTCGGCTCGTCGCAAGCCACAGAGTCGTAACCCCCTGACCAACAAGACGTCGATATGGGCCAAGCTGGACGACGAAGACGGCACGCGGATCCAGGGGTCTCCCGATCAAGGCAGCGAAATCGAGCTTGTGGACCAGAACGGGCCTGATTTGGTGAAGCAGCCGTACCACACAGCGGCGGAGGTCAGCAGCGACCGCCAGCATGGACATAATCCCAGCGACCACATCACGGTGGTCACTAAGGTGGCAGTGGATGTCACCAGAATAGGCTAATTAAATGTGGAAATAGCCTTCTCGGGCATGACATGGGCGGCGAACAAAAATACAAGCGTTGACTGGCTTGAGTGTTGGACTAATAGACATGTACATGATAACGGAGATGCGAACTAGAGTGTAAATAATCAGTGTAATTTAACGAGGTGAGACGAAAGAAGAGGAATCGAGGGATAGACAGTCTAGTTTCTTGGCTCCCGCGTAGACTACGAAACGAATACAGTGGCAAGTGGTCCTCGAGGGCTCCGCACATTTCTTGGCTCCCGCACATCATTTTGTTCCCGCACATCTCTTGGCTCCCGCGACATCTCTTGGCTCCCGCTTGAACCGCCAGGGTCGACCCACGCCTGCTGGCTCGATAATTAGCACTCGCCTAGACTCAAACGGCCGTAGCGCAGCCGGGGCAGGATTCTCGACTACCGCTAGTTTCAGCGGCATGGCTCCGTCCATGCCGCTAATGCGCTGCGAGGGACAAGGGTCCAAGGGCTCGAAGCCTTGACCAGCAAGCATAGTCCAAGCCATCAACCAACACAGAGTCGCATGGCGAGAAGCCTTTGCATGGGCACAACCGATAAATTGCGCATGCGGTTTGCAAACCCTTGCGCCTACATACGCAGCGCTCCCAAGAGAGGGGGCGACCGACGCTAGCACTGAAACCACCGCAGCCATCTCCGGGGGCGAGTTATCGCGCAGTATGCGAACGACGCCTTTCGACCAGGGCTCTTTCTCCGGTGTCTCAGCCGCTGCTGCAGCATTTATTAGACAGAACTCTATCCTTATCCTATTCCCTCTTTCTGTACTTTGGACGTTGTAACCTTGCCCTTCCAACCCCGATTCTACGTATTTTCTTCTTCTCTCGGCTGGGTTTGTCGTGCGATGCTGCACTCCGCGCTGTAGCTGTCACACAACTCGTCCACCAACACGTTACATTCATCCTTCCATCCTTCCATCCTTCC
>JABSTB010000377.1:0-31976 GCA_013756995.1 Neonectria neomacrospora
GAACGGCCCCAGCGCGCGCTGCATCCCGCCCGCCCCGCCGTAGTACTTGCCGTCCAGGATGCGCACCAGCGTGTCGAAGCCCGCGAGGAACGTCGTCTGCGTCGGCGCCGCGCCGTAGAAGCCCGCCTGCGTCATGGCCCGCGCCTTGTCGTGGAAGAAGGGCATCGTCGTGACCGCCACGTCGATCTCCACGCTGTCCTCGCTCATCGCCTCCAGCAACTGCCGGCCCATCGCGTCCATCATCCCCAGCCGCACGGGGAAGCTCGCCGGCTTGGGCGCCTTGTCGGCGTTGTTCACGCTCAGCAGCAGCACCAAGCGCCGCGTGCCCTCACTGGCCTCGGCCTTCAGCGCCGCGCGCGCCATGCTCGCGTGCGCCCTCGTCGGCGGGTTGAAGCTGGAGTCCAGCACCACGAGGTTGCTCACGGGGCTGGCGGGACGGCGCGGCGCGGGGCTTTCGCCGTCGTTGGCGTGGGGCAAGGTGCAGAGGACGCGGAAGGCATCGGGGGAGGATTGGAAGGAGGTGAGGGCGCGAGAGAAGAAGGAGACGAGGGACTTGGGATCTGGGCGGCGCATTGCGGCTGGCGATGTGACCATGGTGGTTGGTCTTTATCTATGTGTTGAAGAATGAGGTGGAGTTGCGTGCCCTTGTGAGTGAGACTGAAGAACGACGTGGGGCTGGTGCGGTAAAAGCACCGCAGAAGCCCAAGACTACGACAACGACTTGGTGATGTGATATGATCGCTCTCGCATTGACAAGATCCCAACACCTATAACCTGGAGCCCAGCAGAATACTATAACGCACAAGTCCAACAATGCAACCCACAACTCTTCTACCAGGCTTGCCATCCGCTGCGCTTCAAGCCTTCAACTCAATACCCACAACACACCCAGACATGGCTACTCCACACTGCGCCCAGCATCCATCACGCCCCGTGAGAACCAGTCCGCCACCGTCCCGAACCGATCCTCGCTGTTGTCCAAGTCCGCCTTGAAAAGATCGTGCTTCCCGGCCCGCTCCCGCTGGCCCTCCCGCATCTTGCGGATCACGTCGTTCTCCCCCGCGCACTTGGGGCACTCGGCCTCGCCCTCCTTGTCCCCGTTGCGCACGCACCGCTGGTGGAAGCTGTGCTTGCACAGGAAGTGCACCGCCGGCAGGTCTAGCCTCTGGCTGCAGTCCGAGCACCAGGTTGCCTGGAACACAACGGGCTTGGTCCCGAGGTCTGCCAGCTCCCCGCGTCGCTTCTCTGTGTCGGTTCGTAGCGTGCTGATTCGATGACGGTTGGACGCGATTTCCTTGCGCTCCCGCGTAATCATTTCGTGGAGATATGGCTTGATCATCCCCATGGTCGCCACGCCCCCTCCTGCGGATCGCCCAACGAGCGCCTGGATCACCTGCAACGGGGCCATGAGCCCATCTTTGTCAATCTTAGCCAGTACGTTGGCCAGCTCATCGGATCCCGCCTCTTCTAGCACGCTAGGATCCGACGTCAGATACGACAGCGCCGCCACGTAGAGTTGTGGCTCTTCGGGCCCGTACTTCCTCAACGCCTTCATCGCGCCTCGAGTGTCCTTGGCTGATGTGTAGGATCTAAATATGTCCGAGAGTAGACCCGCCTGCTCCTTGACTAGTACTGTGCCGTCCTGGAAGTCAGAGAGGTGCGAGAGGAGAAGCACGTTCGAGCTTTCCATGGGAATGTGCTCCCCCTCGATGAGCTTCTTCGCCTTTGCCTCCCACTCTTCCTTGTGATGCTGTCCCTTCTTCTCGCCCGCCTTGTATAGGTACATCTCAAACAACGTAGTGTACAGATCTGTTCGGTCACTCGCCTTGATGACCTTCTCTTCGAGGCATGCTTCAAGAAAGACAATGAACTCGTTAGGGTGGTCGATGAATGATGAAAACGCCGTTCGGGGAGTTGGAGGGTTATATTCCGGGGCCGGTTTATCGTCCGCATCCATGGCTAGCATCGCATCGCTGACCGTGGGCTTCTGGTTCCCTCCTGTTCCTGGAGATGCAAGGGCTGAAGTGTTCATGTACGGCAAGGGTAGGAGGTTAGAGAGGTTTTGGACTGCGCTCGCCGCACCAGCCGCAAACCCGCCGCCCAATGGTATTTCGACATCTTCAACCCTCTCAACTGTCTGCCTGGGCCGGTATTTCCCGGTGTAGTAGTCCACGAACAATCTCGTTGCATCCTGGGGGCAATTCTCAATAAGCACTCTGGCGTATTTCTGCATGCACGGATACGCCTGGGACATGTCAGCTAGTGCCTCGTTCATGCTAGGCAAGAAAACAAACCGTTTGCGGGTCTTGCCTCCAGATAAAGTCAAGGGCTTCTCCGTAGTTCTTCGAGTCTTCAATCAGGATGTCGACGACGAGGTCGATCTCGCCGTGCTTCTTGGCAAGATACGCTGCCTGCTCGTAGTATCCTCCCTGGCGGCACATGGTGATGGCCGTATCGAGGTCAAACTTGAGGTCGCCTGGTGATTTGATGAACTTTTCAAGCTTGTTGATGTCCTTGAGCTTTGCGTAGCAATTGAGGAGCAGCGTGGTGTGATCGGAAGTCGCCTTCCTGTGCTCGTGCAGTTGCTCCAGATACTGGATCAAGTTATGGATGCGTTGCGTGTCAAGGAACTACCAATATTAGACGGCTTCACTTTGTGAAATGATTCTGCTCACCTTGCGAATAACCTGTGACGGCTCAGTTGTATCGATCGCTCGAATGTACTGCACCATCGCCGCATCGTAATCTGCCTTTTGGTACAGGTGATCACCGAAACGACGGTAAATCAGGCTTTGCTGCTCGCCATCCAACCCCGATTTCTGCGCGAGCTCGATGGCCAGGGGGAACATGTTTCGTTGATACATCATCTCCAGGCGCTGCTGGAGAGTTTTCTCATGATATCGGCGCACCTAGCGAAGTTAGCATTTAAACCCCGACTGGAAATATAAGCACCCACCTTTCCGTCCTGGGTAATGGTATAAAAGTCCTCCCATATCTCGGCGAAGAACCGTACTGGGGACATCAGTGTCTCGGTATGACTGATGATCCGGAGATCTGTGTCGAGAAGCACGAATGTAGAGGCATTGAAGAGAGGATTGGTGGTGCTGCCGCCAAATCGGCGTCTTAGGGCCTCGGAATCCTTGGTGCTTGAGGTCGAAGGGGGACATGCAAGTGCCACCAGGTCCTGGTAGATCGTGATTAGGCTCTTGGGTGACTCGTAGGCCCGGGGTGGACCACGCCCATCCAGCGTGTAGGTATATATGGCGTCGTCTCGTGCAACCACGACATCGCCTGTCCTCGGGTCGAGAGTCATGCAGCCCAGGCCACATCCGGAATCCTCCACGGTCTTGGGCGGCAACCCATGGCCCTTCTTCGACAAGCCCAGCTTCAATATTCTCGACGTGGTGGAAACAAAGAGCGTTGTTAACTGGGGATCCGTGGCAAGCTGCACACCGGTCACTGGCTCTTCGGATTCGAACACGATTCGCTGCTTTGTGCCGAGGTCATGGATGAGGTCGCCACGGATCACCGTGACAGCGCCGTTGGCGAACCCGACTGCAATCTGGGTGAGGTCGTCGACGGCCGTGAAGGCAGATATCTTCCCCCGAGTTAGCCCGCCTAGTTACTTGTTTCAGCCATGGCGATGACCACTTACGGGGAATTGCTTCCTGCCATTGTTGATGCTCAGCGTGCTCAAGCATGTTGGCATGTTGGTTTTCTTGACCAACTTGTCGAGAGCCCAGACTTTCATGATAGGCTCACTGCTCATGTCCTCCTGCGTTCGATATCAGACACTGATTGCCTAGAATCCACACTCTGGAGCGCGGAACAAGATCAAGAACTCACCGAAACCGTGACCAGCACACTCGTTCCCTCGACCTGGCGCATGTGGGTGATGGCACCCGTGTCATGCGCCTGGAAGCGTCGGATGACATTCCAGGCCTTCCCAATGATGCTAACCCATCCATCGTACGATCCGAGAAAGAGGCTGTCGGAGCCCGTGCAGATGCTGGAGATCTCGTTGCCCTCGAAGAGCTGTTGTGTTTCCTCGGTCGGTAGGGCGATCTGAGCGACGTCGAAGAAGTCAAACGACTTCCACTGTGATGACGGATCAGCAAGCGGATCAGAGGGGGAGCGCCTGGCTGAATAGGAGTGTTTGAGCGCAGGGGGGAGGGCTCACGTACCGAGAGGGCCATCTTGACGCATTTGGGAGTCGTAATGGTTGGTGGTTGGGGGAAATGCACCGAGGCCGCGCGATGACGATGGTGGGACACTGTGATACGCGTTGGAAGCTTGGGGTAGCTCTAGGCGGAGCTTGCCTAGCGCCACAGTGGCTGACTGTGGTGGGCACAGCAGTACTGAAGATCCCCTGGGGCCAATAAAAGGAGGAGTCTTACTAGGGGCACGAACAGCTTTGGCTAATGGTACAAACAAAATACATGGCTCAAGGTGTGAGGTAGATTTACTAAAATCTGTAGTTTTAGGCATGTATTTGTTCATGTCCCTAGCAACACTCAGAAGGGAGAGCATTTGAAGGGGGGCGGCATAACGGCATCTCACACTGCTGCGATGGGATAGCAGTTCTGATTTCATGTTGATGCTGCTAAAGCACGAGGCAGCTTTATGAACATCTTTTTAATTAACGCCTCAAGGGTATCATGTATTGTTATTACGGGGAATGCAGCGTCCCTCTGTGACTACCAGTGCTCAACCAAATTCTATCGACCCAAATAAATAACCGACAGTGCCGCCAACCAAATTCCCCTGTCGATCCCAGATAAGTACATCCATAATTCATAACACCCATACAAACAGCAGTTCCGACTTGATGCCGAGTCTCAGTTCTCGTCTTTCTCCTTTTCTTTCTGCTTCCCCACGTTCTCGCCCGGCACCTCCCGTGGGCTGACCAACGGACTGCTCAGCCCACCAATGCTTCCGTTCACGCTGTCAGCCCTGCCATGCCCCAGCCGACCACTTCTGACACTGGCGCCATCAGCCTGCTTAGCGTAGAAGCTGCTGCGGTCACCAGGAATCGCCGGTGCAACACCGGTCGCAGAGTATATGCTAGTGCGTTCGGCACCGATACGGGAGCCGCCATGAAGGCCCGGTGTTGGCGGCATGCCAGACATGTCGATATTGGCACTGAGCACACTCAAGGGCAAGCTCTCTCGACTGCCACCCCAGAGGGATGACGGAGCCAGGGCTCTCACGGAAGCATCTGTGTCGAGAGACCGTCGACGGCGGCGTTTGCTGGAAGATGCCAAGGTGAGGATAGACGCATTGTCTGTTAGGAGATTGTTGGCAGTGGCAGCATTGTACGTCGTTGGGTTGCCGGTCGGTGCGAGGTGCGCGGGGATGGCGGAGGCTGGGGATGCCGTCGGGAATGGTTGGCTGAACTGTATGGACTGAGTGTTGTTCTGGCTATGGTTCGAGGTGCTGCCTTGTCCCTGCCCGGTGCTATTGGGTGCCATGGATTGAATCGTCGTCAACGTGGTAGTCAAGGACCTGACTGATGGCGCTGGACTCGAGAAGGTGCTGTCTTCCCCCCTTCTTGAATCGACGCCCCCCCCGACTGTGCGACTCGTCCCTGCTAGGGAGCTGGCTCCGTGGCTGGGTGTGTTGATGGAGCGCGACCCTTCACGGTCTGTCGAGACTGTCCCCACCAGGCTTCTCCTTCCAGCTATGGGCGTTGCCTGATCATCCCTGGATATGTGAGAGGACCGGGCCACGCTTGTATTGCTGCCCGAAGGTGCGGTAGAGAAGGTGCAGGCGCTGGTGTCGTTTGTGACACCATTGCCAACCTGTCCAGACTCGGGGTATGGGTTGTTCTTCTTAGGGCTGCGCTTGATCTTGCGTTTCGGACGGTCGCCATCGGAGGAGGATTTGAAGTTGGTCAGCTTCTTGACCCATGTCGAGAAGGGCCGTCGACGCTGGCCTTGACGGTCTGGTGGTCGGTCAGAATCAGGCGATTGCGACATGACTTGGAGGATGGGCGTGTGTGGGAAGCTGCGCGAGGATGACGAACTAAGGTGCAGGAGACGGGAGGGAAAAGGGTAGAATTACCGTGGGTCTGAGGGAGGGTGTCGGTCGTAGCCATGAGAGTTCGAGGAGGAGGATGGGAAGGAGGAGGATGGGGAGGCGCGAGGGAAGCGAAGGACGAGTGGGATGATGCCGGGTCCCGTGGAGGCGATGCCGTGCCGCTGTGACGCTGTGATGCTGGGCACCAGTGTTGGGCAGCGGGATGGCCGGAGGCGGAGAGTCAATGGCCGGAACAAAGGAGGAGACAGGCAAGCGAATGGAAGGTCGGAGAGGTCGATGGTCGATCGATAGACTCGTAAGGAACGCGCAGTGAGTGAGGGGCACGAGCCAACAAGGAGTCAAAGGAGAGCGGCGTCACCAGCGTTGCATGGATGGCATGGCTGGAGATGGCGGCTGAATGCGGCGATGGGATGAGAGGGTGTGATGGGTCACGTGGGGGCGATGGAAGCTAGATGCACGGAAGAGGATGGGCAAGCAAGGAAGCAAGCAAGCAAGCAACAAGCATGGAAAGCCCAAGCTTCGAGGCGGAGCAGATCAGCTGGAGCCTGAAACCGAAGCCTGAAGCCCAATGTCTGTATCCTGTGCGACATGAACTGAGACGATGTCTACAGGTATGTAATTACGAAGTAGCACGCATTGATTGTAGTGCAACATTGCGAAACCGATACCGAGTACGGAGTTCGGAGCACCTAATCTACAGCCTCCAGCCCACTGGGGCCTGGGGCATTTCAACTCAATTTGCACTGGGGGGGCTCCCGGCGATGCACCACCTGCAGCACCTCCAGGCTCCAGGCTCCATGCTCTAGGCTCTGTCTGTCCACTGGCGCCTGCCAAGACCAAGACCACGTGGATCCCGACATCGCGACATCACTCCCTCCAATCCCTTAATCCCATTAATTCCCCGCCAAGGATGGATCATCCCAGCCCTGTGCTCCTGTCTTAGCTCTCCTCTCCAGTCGATTGGCGTTGACCAAGCTTTCCACTGACAGCGCACTGTCTGTCTGCCCGATGGCCGCCTGCCCGATCACGAGCTGACTGCGGAAACCCGAGTGAGGCCATGTCCATTCGCCAGCTCCCCAGCGATGTCGTCGACAAGATCAAGTCCTCCGTTGCCGTCACCTCCCTCAAGGCCGTCGCCTGTGGCCTGCTCGTCAACGCCTTCGATGCCGGCGCCTCCAAAGTAAACATCTCCGTCGACTACAGCCGTGGCAACTGCATCGCCGAGGACAATGGATCCGGCATCTCGCCTGACGAGTTCAGCCACGCCGGCGGCCTCGGGAAGCTCCACCGTACGCCATCCCCAGACCCGATCAGGATGCGGAAGCGAAACATCCAGGCCCTTGCATGCTACTGTACTAACAGCTGCCGTGGACAGACACGTCACGGTTCCCAGCTACAGCTACCGTCCATGGCAAACATGGCGACTTCCTGGCATCTCTAGCAACTCTCTCCTTGCTGTCAATCACTTCCCG
Organism: Neonectria neomacrospora; assembly: GCA_013756995.1. Lineage (NCBI taxonomy): Eukaryota > Fungi > Ascomycota > Sordariomycetes > Hypocreales > Nectriaceae > Neonectria > Neonectria neomacrospora. The sequence continues at coordinate 7,512 of JABSTB010000377.1, forward strand.
TCATCAGAGCCACCTTTCACACAATTCCATTTCCATCCACAACTCCAAAGTTCTCGCCAGGAATCTTCCCGCACCTCCCGATCATCGTCTTCTCAACTTCGACCATGGGACCAGGGTCATTGTCCGAGACCTCTTTGGCTCAATGCCTGTCAGAGTCAAGCAGCGAGCTGCCGTGACCGAGCGGGCAACTCTTGACAAGGAATGGTCACATCTGATCCGAGAGGTGGTGGCCTTGCTGCTTGCTTGGCCAACCGGAGTCACCGTCTCGCTGAAGAACACTGTGACACAGCGTGAGCTTCGATTCCGACCGGCGGAGAAGCCTGACGTGGTATCCCGAACATCGAGGCTGCTCGCTCAGGCCGCCTTCGCAGACTCGAGTGATGCAGACCTGTGGGTTCCCATTTCGGCGTCAGCAGGATCCATCACTGTTCGAGGTTGCATCTGTGTGAACCCAGTCGCAACACGTCGATCCCAGTTTATCAGTCTAGGCATCCACCCCGTTATCAATGAGTTCGGCACCGACGTCCTTTATGAGGAGATCAACAGGGTCTTCCAGAACTCAAGTTTCGGGATTGTCGACGGAGACGAGAACCAGGCGCGAGATTCTCCGAAGCTTGAAGGCTTCACAGGCAAGGAGCTTCGGAGTCGCAAGGGAATCGACAAATGGCCCATGTTCTACTTTAAGATTGCAGCCACAGGCTACACTGATGTTGATGCCGTCAACAAACTCGACACCGAAAGGCAGACCCTCACAGGTATTCTTGACTTGTTAAAAGCAACTTGCTATGGATTCCTCAAGAAGCATCACTATCGCCCTAGAAGAGTTCATCTATCCCCAGATGAGTCGGTGTTCTCCACTTCGAAAACACTAAGCCGATCGAGAAAATCGTCCAAAAGACATCCAACTTCATCGTCTAGTTCGAGAGCCAGCTCCGTTTCTCGGAGTCTCGCGCCAGAGGTGACCCAGATAAGAGGCGATAGCCCGTTCGATGGCTGGCATCGCGTCAAGATGGGGAAAGCCGCACCACTCATTGATCCAGCGAAGATTCTTGAAATACAGAGGAGGGAGCCGCAAGCCACTCTACCAGCTCCCTTGGTTGGTGAGGGCGGTAAACTATTGCGCAAGCCATTTGATGAGCCATCTCCTGAGCTCGAAGATATGTCAAGGTCTTCGTCTACATCCAACACAGTCGTTAGTTCTGAAAGCGGCTTGCCTTCAGCTAATCCCAACTCATCAGACAACCTGGGAACAGTTGCTGAACAACGCACGCACTTCGATGGGCAACCTAAACAACAGCCGAGCAAGTGGCTTCAAAGTGTCATCCAGTCATATGAAAACCCCATTTTTGAGACAGCCTGTTCCTCGATTCCTAGGATAGGCGACACGGATGAGCCTTCGCATCACTGCAGCAAGGGCGGAGATGGCGGCGTCAACTTTGATGCTGCGTCCATGAAGCTAGCAAGCAGGGTATCGCGAAATGCCCTGGCTCAAGCCACGCTGATATCGCAGGTCGACCGCAAGTTTATCCTCGTCAAGCTGCCGCTGGAAGATGTGACGCCCAGGAATTCACCTGTGGAGAAGCGCAGCTCTGCCTTGGTCATGCTTGACCAGCACGCTGTGGATGAGCGCTGTCGGCTCGAGGACCTAATGGCAGACTACTTCACCCACGACACGCTCAGTGGCCACACCACACCTGATGTTGAAGTTCTCGCGCGACCGTTGGTCTTCGAGGTGTCTTCGAAAGAGCACGGTCTCCTGGAACAACACCGCGAGCACTTCGCCGCTTGGGGCATTGTCTACAACCTTGCTCCTACACTGAAACCAGCCTCGCAATGCTGCAAGGTCGTTGTTACCGGCCTGCCGCCAAGCATAATAGAGCGCTGCCGCCAGGAACCTCGTCTCATGATTGAACTACTTCGCAAAGAAGTCTGGCGCATCGTCGACGAAGGCGTTCCCCCGCGGCTGCGGCCCTTGAGCTCCCAGACGCACGCACCCTGGATCTCGCGCTTCCACAGCTGCCCCAAGGGCATACTGGAGATGCTCCATTCCAGAGCCTGCAGAAGTACGTTCACCCCTCTCACTCCTCGAACGAAGTCGCTGATAATTGCACGCACAGGCGCCATCATGTTTAACGACCCGCTCAACAACGACGAGTGCGCGCAGCTCCTCTCCCGCCTGTCGCGGTGCGCGTTCCCGTTCCAATGCGCCCACGGACGGCCGAGCATGGCGCCACTGGTGGATCTCGGGGCCGGTGGCGGGTTCGGGCGCTGGCACGAGGACGGGAGTCGGGGGGACGGAGTCAAGTGGGGAGAGTGGATCGCGGAGTCTGCGATTTCCGATAGAGAAAATGATACCCGGCATGAGTTTTGAAACTAGATGGGGAAGTGAAAGGCAATAGAGCCATTTGTTTGGTGTTGGTATTTATGGGATTTGAGAAAGTCATCTGGGGAGTCATGATGGCTGGAACGTGCTCTCAGTGAACATGCAAAAATATCTTGGCGAGTAGTCATGACGACTTGGAACGTGCGCTCTGTTCAAGAATCTCCAGGGTGCCGAAGTCACGAATCGTAAGCCAGCTGTATGCGAGGGCCAATTACGGAACATGTGTATTTTTACTCGGATTATCCTACCTATCCAGGTATCCAAGGGCATAAAAATGCCAAACTCCTATCAAAACAGAATCATAGTGGCGGACGCATCCGAGCGACGGCCGATAGTTCCAACGCCAAAGACCAAGGACGCGAAGCGTCTACACGGCGTGGGCATGCGCTGCCCTATCCGCACGTCCCAGCGCCCGCAAAACGCCAAGTATTCCTATCCAACGCCGAGGTATCTGCTGAAACGAGAACAAGAAAGCAGTCGCTTATTCCTGACGCCGAGGAAGCAGGCAAGAGGGGGCAGACATTAGGGTGTATATATGCTCTGGTTCCGAGGTTGTCGTTTAATCGCTTCGTTGTGAGGTCGCGGGAAAGGGGTGGCCCTGGCCACGAAAATCGACGCGAGTACGACTTGGGAGAACAAGTTGGGAGGGATTCGAAATCGTATCAAATGTTGGAGATCAGCTCACTTCCGTGCCCGGCGAGGGGCGAGCTTGGAGCTCCTGCTTTTTGCGCTCGACGGCTTCTAGGTGGCGTTGCGTTTCTTCCTCGGGATCCATTCTGACCCACTGCTTGATATCGCGATCCCAATGGTGTCTGTATATTGAGTTAGCCTTTCCGCAATGCACACGAGGGGAGGGTTAGTGAATATGAATGACGCATGGTAATAGCGACAACAGCAACGACAACAACACAACAGGAAGAGGAGCAAAACAAACGGAACAGAACATACCCTTGCCATTCTTCCGCAACCAAGCTCTTAGTTTGATACTCGTCGATGAGGATCATTTCAAAGTTATAGGGGATGCGGGCCTTGACGCCCTCGAACTCGGTAACGCGCATGGGCCACAGGTCCTGGCTCTTGTAGCGGTGCTTGTTCTTGCAGCTCCAGATGCCTGGGCGGTTGACCTCGCGCTCACGGAGGACGGTGATGTCGATGTACATACCGTTGGACTGGTCGATCCAGCGGGCGTCAATGATGTTCATACCATCGCCACGGTCGAGATCGACGTGGTGGGGATTGACGTCGAGCAGGTACGAGTTGGTAATGAGGTCGCCGGACTCGGGGTTGGTGTAGTTGTAGACGTGTTCGGTGCGGTTGAGGTTCTCGCCGAGCCACAGCATGGACGTGTTGGTGAGCTGGACGTCGAGATCGTAGTCCCAGGGCATAATCTGGCCGTTCCACCACCAGCCTAGGAGGGTGCCGTGTGCCAACCACGTCTCGACGCCGAAGCTGTTCATGGTGCTGAGATAACTGCGGGCGAGATCGCGGAGGACGAAGCGGTGTTCGGAGTAGGGGACTTTGTTGTGGAAGTATCGCTTATCGTAGTGGCCGAGCTCCATGGTGCCGCCGGCCTCGTTGAAGTACTTGGGGGTTCTGGGCTTGTCCTTGTCCTTGTCCTTGCGGCGGGAGAGTAAATTGCTGGCGTCGTCGGGACTGCCGAAGGGGTCGGCGATGGCGTCGCGAGGAAGAGAGCGGGAGGCGAGGACGGGCGTGGAGGCGAGGGAGACGAAGCCCCAGAGGAGCAGCGACTTGAGGGAGGGCATCTTGGTTGTTGGCGGGTGCCGCAATAGCGACCGAGAGAGGAGGAAGTTGAAGGAGGATTGGTGAGTGTCGAAGCCAGCCAGGCGGGACTCGGAGCAGCGAATGCGAAGTGAAGGGTCTTGAGATCGGTGGGCAGCAAGGTGAAGTGCTGCGAGGCGAAGTTCAGCGAAGCGATGTTGCTGCGATAGGATGCGAATGCGGCCGACGACGAGCGGTCGAGGGGGGTGAATCAAGATTAAAGCCCCTGTGCGCAGTGCTCAGTGCTCGGTGCCCAGTGCCCAGTGCCCAGTGTGCCAGTGACAGACAGCCAGTGCCAGGAAAGTCGGCGAGGCAGCTAATTCGCCAGGAAAATTAAAAAGGGACAATTTTAGCGTAGCGTAGCGAATACCACACACCCCTAACGTAAAATGAGAGCGGACGATATTTCGAATCCCAGAGTGCGGGAAGAGAGAGAAAAGAGAAGGGTAGAAGAAGTGATGGCGGTGACCAGGTGGAGAGACCGATAGCCCGGGAACTGGGAACGGGAAGGATGAATGATGATGGGAAAAGGATCCTGCCGCGCGGACAAACCAACACACAACACTGTACGAAGTGACGAAGCACCACGCACATGCTGGGATACACGCTGGGGCACATGCTGGGGTGACGGCCCGGGAGTGAGGGAGGCGATGAATCAGAATCGCTGGATCGATAAGTCTGGGAAAGCGCAGAAAGGGAAGTGGGCGGGAAGGGGCCCGGCACGCGCCTCTTTGCCCAAAGGGGTCAAGCGCAGGAGCAGGGCCGGATCAGGTCGCTGGGTCCAAGAGGTACGTACCTAGGCTGTACGCGGACGTGGAGGGTACGTAACTCTCTGGGTATCACGACCACCGCATCGGCATGCAACACGTCCGCATAACACGGCACAGGTTCACCGATTTGAAGTAACTAGCTCCGCCTCCTTTGTCTTACCATGGACGCTCTGCTTCAGTGTCTACAGGTACCTAGGTAGCCGGGCTGAACTCACTAGCATTGGTGCTCGTGCTACGCAGCAACCAAAAGTCAGCCTTGGCCTCTCGGACTTTTCCCTTCCCTTCCCTCCCCAAACCACACCACACCCCGAAGGGCGACGTAATCTCGCCCCGCACCCAGTCTGCAGACTCCAGTTACTGTCTCCCCAGTCCCTGATGACATGGGTCGCCACAATGCTAATCAATGTTCCGACATGGGGCTATCAACACCTTCACTCACAGCATTTGACCCCGTTCCCTTTTACCACGGATTGACCTTCACCGGCGCTACCCCGTCGCGGCCCCGTCGCTACCCCGTTTCTGGAAAGCAGTCGTGTGCTGTCTGTCTCGCAATGATGGCCACTGCCGACGGCCTGCGACGTCGCATGCACAATGAAATGAGCCAAGGCCAAGGTGACGTACCCCCTTAGTAAATTAGAGACGCCCAGCAATGCCCAGCTTCGCCCAGCAAAATCCAAGCACAACACAAGCAAGACACAAGAAAACAACTCATTGTGAGACCACAAGACCGGTTCCCCCTGAACCAGAGGCCTCCACTGTTTGGTGCACAACACCGTCCTGAACTCCTCACTCCTCATAAGCAGCCGCTAAGTTTACGTGTGACCACCAATAAACACCCATGCGGTGGTGTCGCCCGGCAAGTCTGTACCGAGAAAAGTGGTTGTGGCTGGCTCAGACACTTTGACGGTTGATTTGGTTACCAGATTGAGTTCAACTGTCTTAGAGTTAATACATAACCAACCTCCCCAGTCTTTGTCAAGAACTATCCTAAAGAATAGCAAGTCAAGAGAAAATAGCCCCTTGTACGGATAGTGGGAGCAGTTTAATCGACGATCCCGAGCCGAGGGGTTTGTGTGACGATCCCTACGATGCACATGCCGTGTTGCACTTCCACGCCAGGCATGCGCCGCTTCTCTCGGAGCAGTCGGCGGCTCATTTCTCTGATTGCTAAGTAAAACCTGTATACTATACTAATTAATGTGTTTAGTACAGTATCTGTAGCTCCATTTTGGAATCGTATCAACTCTTATACCTCTTTGCTAGCATCACAGACTGGAGACTGGAGACTTTGTCTCCGCCCACATTCCGTCTGCTTCAGCCCTCCGTAAAAAAGCGGCGCCTGTAATGGAAGTGATCGCCGCCTTGCGAAGTAACACGGATTCTTCATCGGTGCAACACGACAACGACGAGCAAACAACCTAAGGTAGGTACGAATACTTCAAAGAAAAGGGGAAAAAAATAGCCCCCGCTTTTCTAGCCCGTCTAAGTGAGGAACATGTTCGTGCTACACGCTGTCCGTTTTTGTTCAACCCGCCTGCATCTAGCTATACAAGTGGGTGAGGGACGAAGCGCATGAAGGGCAAAAAAGATAATTCATGTGTTGTTACACATGTGGCGACTCTCCCGCCGGGAATTGAACCCGGGTCTCGAGCGTGACAAGCTCGCATACTGACCACTATACTACGGAAGATGATGGTTGTGAACAACCACTGTAGCACGGATTTCGATGTCAGGTGACCCGACAGTGATTCATATAAACCCCTGCTCAGCCCTGACACGAGAAAAAAATTCGGTGTTGCTAGGGCCAAAAAATTCAATTTCATGTGTATCACATGTGGCTCTCTCCCGCCGGGAATTGAACCCGGGTCTCGAGCGTGACAAGCTCGCATACTGACCACTATACTACGGAAGATGATGGTTGTGTACAACCATTGTAGTGAGTTCATGGTCAGGTGACCGTAGATGGCATCTATAAGCCCATTGTGGTCGGGGTGGGCAGTGCTTTCAAACATGCCACCCAGTAGATATCTTTCAAACCTTACAAGGGGCACTGCTATTCTCTTTCATTTAATCACAAAGCAATACCCGCGAGCTTCTGCCACTGAGTATGGCTCTGATAGGAGATGAAATCGCCGACTGACGGGGTGAGATGAAGATATCATTAATTGTAACTATCAGAGTCATGCGCAGCCCCGATTTATCAGGACCGGCCCTTTGAAGCTATTTAATGAGTGGGATTGACTCACGGGGTTGAAACCGTCTTCGTTATCCTGCAGCTGGCTTCGAAGCCTGACAACGACTAGCTGACCACCACTGATGATTTTGAAAGCACATCTTCTTCTTTCACTTCTCCGGTCTTGAAAAGTATCGATTCTTTTACAACACTACAGAAGAACACATAATCTTATCATATACCAAACAAGGTCTACCAAAGAAGAGAGGCTATGTCGGTCCAGGAGCCTAGTCTTTTGCATCCTCGAGTCTTCGTTGCTCTAGGCTCACACGGCTTGTTTGATACCCTGCCTAGATTAGGCTGGAGCCCTCAGAACAATTTCCTTCATGGTGGTGACCTTGAAAGGCCCTTGGACATACCGAATCTGGATAGTCTGATGCCAGACAGTCTGGTGATGAACCATCGCGGAGGCCATCACGGTGGACTGTCCACTGAGCCCGCCAGTCAACCCCGGCGAGCTCCCGTCGGCTCCACTGTCGCGCAAACAGTAGCAACAAGCTCCAGAAGGCGTTCCAGGTATTGACATAAAACGAGGCTCAAGAGGCTGTAACTTGAAGAAAACAAGAGCCTCATTGAAACAATGAGGACAATGAAAGACGAGCACTCGTTTGACGCATCGTAAGTGTGCTGCCTGGAACTTCAGACTATCCTCCGCTGATGCTCGTGAAGAGTGAAGTTGAGCAAGGAGAGAGCTAAGCAATGGGGCTGGAACAATAACCTTCCCGTCCCCATAGCCGACTTCACGGCTATAGAACACTAACAATATAGGCCATGATCTTGTCCTCGACTAGAGACTCACCAACTAATCCAGACGACGATGGATCCGAAGTCCAGGCCGATGAGATCAGCATTATAGAAGTCGTTAGCGACAATGGAGAGGGCAATAAGGCTAGTCTTCCGCTTTCTTGGAATGGCTGCACCAAGACTGAACTCTTCTGCATGCGGCAGGAAGGCAGTGACTATGCTCGGCAGAGCAAACCTGAAGCCCAACGGGAGTTGATCACCGAGGCCTTGGAAAGATCCACTCACTTCCAAGGTGATACTGCCGAGGAGACCGAAAAGGTAGCCTACGAGCTCGCAGACTTTTACACTCAGGTGGGTTCCCACCATGAGGCTGACCTGGTCCTCGAACAAATCACGCAAGCCCACATCGAGAAACTGGGTTTCGAGGACAAGAAGACACAAAAGTATGTGCTCTACACGGTGGAACTCTTGAACGGGTGGAATAGGCATCAAGACGCTCTGGGATTGTTTGTCTTTTGCGCAAGAGGCCCTGAAGGCCGAAACCCTACTTGGCTCTCGACACTCTCAGAGACTTGCTCGACGGAGTAAGAAGAAAGGCAACGCATCTCAATCTCTTTGTGATGCTAGCTCATGTCGAAGTGGCCGATTTTAACGGTCCCATCCTCGCAGATGCTACCCAGTCATACATTGAGTACTAAATCAACGTGGCCCGCCTACACGTTGCTGCCAAAGACGCTGTCGTCGAATCTCTTCTTCTGGCCCTGATCAACCATTGTGAACACAACCGAGAGAAACTACCGATTCAGAACCTCTGTACAAGAGGATAAGAGAGGTTTCAGTGCATCGAGATGATCGAGGCCTACATGCAAGTCGTGGCGAACATGCTCAAGGGTGGTTACAAGGCCGTCGCCAAGGCCCAGTTCCATCAAGTTGCAGATAAGGCAAAATTTCTCTTAATGTTCAATGACGAGAGGGCAGTCTAGATCAACGTCATGATCGGATTGGTCTTCCACACACATGAGCTGGGATGACGCCTAGGAGTGGTGTGGTCGAGCATACGCCTGCGCAACGGCGGAATCCTGAAGATGGCATCGTCAGAGCGCTCGAGAACGTGCGAAACAAACGCCACTTCTCATACATCTCCCACAAAAGTCGGCCGGTTGGAGTAATTTTTGGGATTTCTGGTATATCCATCTGCCTCGGAAGGTTACATTTGGAGTGACGTTTGGTCAAAAAACAAGCAAGTTTCGCAGGAAGAGAGAAGCGAGCTGTAGATAACCTATACTGTAGAATAAGGGTTACAAAAGCAAGTCAAAAAGTGAGCATACGTTTTACGATCAGGCGTTCAAAGAGATAGGATTACTACTTTTAGTTGGCTCCTCTGAAATATTGTGCTTCTTGCACACCACTTGACGACGCCGTTTTGGCTCCTATCTCGACGCGGTCGTGGAGCTCGTTCAGGCTGCTCGAATAGAGCTGATCTTGGCAAGGGCGTTATGCTCGACTTGCATAAAAGTATCACGCATGTATAAATATCGTTGCTCAGAAGCTCAGAGTAACGTGGCCTCGAAGCCGAGACCTATTTATACATGAGTCTTAGTTGTGTTTGTATGAGAACTTGCCACCATCCTTCTTGCGGTGATAATTGGCGCATTTCGCCACTTGATATGGAAGCCCGTTCAGGTAGTCTGTGGAGTCATGAGCTATAAAGGGTAACGGGCCTTGGATTTTTGATGCGAGCTGCTGGGCACAGATGGTGGAGGAGACGAGTTGTACAGTCCGGCCAACGGTAAGGCGTCTGATGGATAAGACTCAAAACACCAATAGAACGGTGTAGTAGTGGATGTATCAGGTATCCACTACTCTGACGTTGGGAGGCCGATTTCGATGCTCCGTTGGATAGTGTACGGAAGTCACTGTACTAAGCAGCTGGGAAGGATGCTGAGTGTCTTGTTTTCGATCTGCTGTTAGAAGGTATAGCACGAATTCTGGAAAAGTACCAAGTTCGGGGTTTCATTGCACACATCATTCACGGTAGGGAGTATGAAGGTCATGGTTCTATTACATTATTATGCAGTCACCATTGGAATCAGAAACCATTTAGCAGTTGCTCGAAGAACCTAGCGTCGATTCTGAGCATAAAGTAGATTGATGCTGGTGATATGAGTGGCCGCACATGGTTGAGCGCAAATCACTTCGCCGTTAATTCAGAACGACGTCAACGCAGATGGAAAGTGTAGTGACAGACACCAACGTGTTGAGTAGTATAGAACAAGCTCTCGCCACGTACCTTCGCCGCTAACCATGATTCTCTCGGAAGCAGATTAGGTGCCGCACCACGGTCTGGCATTGCCGAACCAAGCATAATGGCTCCCCATCCGACAAATCATGAGATGCACCATTCTGCCTTGTATAATATGAACAAATTTACTAACCCCAATGGCACCAAACTTCCGGTGAGTCCCACCAAGAGAGCCAAGAGACCGAGCTAGTCTGTCTCTTTCCTCCCAGGTTCCGCCTTGGGTTTCTTGTTCTGGCGCTCGGCATCCGACGATAAGGAACTTTCACTCATGTAATTGAGGGTGGGTGTCGAAAAGCACCAAACCGCCAGTCGAAAACTTCCACTTATCGCTTTACCCGCGACCCGTTTCGAGTTTTGCCCTCCGAACTTCTCGTGGATATCCTCGCTCAACTCAACTCAGACGACGTTGCATCACAGTGTGGTAGAACAATCGTATCCGCGGCCCCAATCTCTAAGATTTGGGTATCAAGTATTCGATTTAACGGTAAGTCCTACATTTCTGGATTTCGGCTTGTTCAAGCCGACGGCGCCACCGTCTCGCTCGGGCATTACCACCCTCGAGAAGGGTTCACTGTCACTTGGCGCAATTTTCCGGAACAACCGCGTTAAAATGTGGGGTTTCTTGTCACACTGGGTAACCGAGGGGCCAAAAGCCTTTGTTTTTTGTTCGTTGGAGGAATGTCTTCATGTTGGGTTGGAGATCACGAAGATATCTCAAACTAGTGTCTTTGTCCACCAGCAAACCTGTCAAAGTGTAGTGCAACCACACAAGGTAATCTCAATAGGATCGGTCTTGACGCTCCCGTCTTGTGATACCCCAAATCACCGCATTCTGGTCTATGCTATTTTAGGTGTAAAGAGCAGAAAATTTCTTCTGAGCACGACCGAATCCATAATCGATGTGTTCTCTTTACTAGCTAATTGACTGATGAACTGACTTGCCATTAAAATATCCGATTAATTGACTAACTGGCTGCTTAAATGACGAGGTGAGATATCGCTGCAGGCTTTGAGTTCCCGAGGACAGGGTTCGCTGCTGCCCTCGTTTTAGTTATTATTCTCTTCCTGGAACAAAGACTATGCAGAAGGGGATAGATGCAACTCTTGCCGCTGCGCTAAAAGGCCTGTTTTCTGTCTCGGGTGAGAGCAAGGGTTGTTTGCAAGATCTAGAAGGTTAGTGGATGTGTGAGTAGTACCTATAAAAAAAGAATAGGCTTCTCGAAGTACTTATTTTGACTCAAGGGTGATCCTGATAGATCTTTAACTCAGGAACAGGATATAGACAATCCGTACTGTCGTACATTGTTCGCATCCACAATCTAGGCTGCCCAGTTGCTCTGTATTTATTGACGACCCCGTGTTGAGATCTATCCCTACTGCTTCAGAAGTATTTAGCCAAGACTTTGGCACCAAAGTCCCAATTAAAACCCCAAACGCTTCGATTTGATCTAGTTTCGCTGATACTAGATGCCGTAAATGAAGACGTGCACTGGACTAGAGATGGAAGTATGGACTTTCAACGAAAAGTGAGGAATTTGACGTACGAGTCAAATCCGGATGCACTTAAGTCTCGCTGAAGGGAACTCAGAATTCCCCCATACGTCAAGAAGTGATCCAGGACATGCAAGAAAATGCCAGGAGCTTAATACATGATATTGACACTGGCTGAGGCATCAGCGAATCAATCATTGGGACCTGTGAGGTGAGCAAATAACCTTGCGATGCCTGGCTGGGTTGATATGGCTCATACAGTCGCAGTCCCTCTCTGGGATTGGTGGTCTCACGACTCCCCTGGGCGATACTCGAGAGTTTGTCGTCAACGTATCACCCATTACTGCTAAGATTATCTAAGCCACCGATAAATAAGACAGTCAATTGAATACTCGACTGGATAGCATCCGATAGCCTCAGTTGGCAAGAAATTTACCCAGTCACGTATTGGTCCACGAGAAGGAAGCGTGTTAAGTGCCTTGACAAGAGCAGGTCGTTAAATTACGCTTCCGTTTGGACCAGCTCGTTGCACCCGCGTTGTCCACGTCTCGTGTCTTTGCAAATCCATGTGGCGAAGCTTCCTAATCTGAATCGGTTGTCTGATATCTCTGGCTTCACCGCTCGAAGTGTTTGGAAGATGCCATTGAGCTGCTTCCAGACTGACAGCTTGTGAGACTGAGTGAGGTCAGGCCAGATGCTTTCGAGAGTCACACCAGGCGCCCGAGACATAAAGAAATATGTCGAACGACCACTGCGAAAGGCACCAAGAGTGTCTGGGCTCGGGATCCCCGAAAAACTTGAGCGGAGGTATTGTAGGTTGAAAACATGGTCCAAGTCAGTTGCTTAAGAACATCTGAGATATCGATGGTTGGCTCGGATTTGTTTATGGAAGTGATTTGATTCAAAGTGACTGAACTCGCTAGCTGGCGGGCCTTTTCAAAGTTAGGCGGCTCCATGTTGGCCTTTGAATGTAATTCAGATTTCTGCGCCATCGCCGCGGAAGTGATGTGGGAATAGGACCAACACTGGACCAGGCTGCCAGGGTAACAACAACCGGTATGCTTATATAAGAAACTTGCTAAAACAATGACCCCGATATGCGATTTCGAGAACAACCCGCATTTGTGCTCCTAGCTGAATAAATAATCCTGGATGCACTTTTACTTACCGAGGTAATAGAGCAATGACTTTCACTCTCATCGTGAAGTTGAGCATCTAGGGTGTATTCCACATTTCTGGCTAAGCAGGTCCAGATACATGGGCTTTCATTACTTAATTGTAACAATGAAATCTTGTCGATGTGAACATCCAGAGAATTGATCCTTTCAAAGTACTCTCGCTAGGCTCTGACGGTTGCTACCTTTCAAGCCTTAATCTGGGGCCTTCACTCAACTGAGACGAGGGGGTTTTGCGGCAGAGTAGCCAGGCCGCGCAGTCCGGAATGGTGAGGAACACAAGTCCGACGGCTGCACCGATGCTCATGAGGCTCTGCTGCACATACTTGGAAAATAGGGCTCCGGCTGACCACAGGTGCATGGTGGCAATGCAGTCTTCCACACCCTCACAATGTCGCATGATAGGGGAAACCCCCACTGTTTGATGTCTGTCGGCAAACCCTTTGGTCAAAGAGAGGTGAGACATCTTTGTTTTCATTGGATCAGTGCGGCGCAGAGCCTCATCCGAACTGACACAAACCCCGAGTCCCCGAGGAAGGGGTGTGGGGAGGCAACCCCTTTCGTACTTGGGGTTTGGTGAGTGAGACAGAGCCGCATAAACTGTGATGGCTTGAATCACATGGCTCCTGAACCCTGACACCTTCCTGCGATGCTATTCCTTATTTCTGAGAGTTGGGCAAGCCCAAGAGGGATGATGTGCGCTAGCACCTAACAGTGGCACTGGGGGAAGTTGGAACTCCGAGACGTTGGTGAGTGACTCAAGACAGATATTCATCGCCGAATTGGACATAATGACGGCATCGGAAGTAATATAAAGATTTGAAGCGATATCACGCCACTTCTTTCTATGGGTGTCGTCTCGCTGTGACTCTACTCCGTACTAGAAGCGGTCTGAATGGCTAGAACTTATTGGGCGGGGATTGTCATGTTTTGAAAAACTCGGTACAGCCGAGTTACGAAATACTGTGGCGTACAAGTTGCGGAGAAAGCGGCGGAGAATGGAGTACTCTGCTTCTTGTCTGCAAGTGCCGACCAGGACCTTGATCGCGACTGGAGGGTTTGGGACGGATCTACTTAAAGTGCTCCATAGTTGCAATGATACGTCTTGTCTTCGAAACCGGTTCTGAGGTCACACGACTCTCTCACCAGGACTTGGCCACGTCATCTCCACATGCAAAGACAGCTCGGTCAAGGAGTTTGGGGGCGGGGGGAATATAAGGCTGGGACTGAAGACCACCAATCGGATGATCTCTGACACTAGTTGCACCCATGAATAGCGATGTTGAGACCCAAACGCGTATAGAGTGTCTCAGATAGTTGAAGCTGTCAATATGAAGTACCAAATCATAGGATTGATGTCACTTGGAATCGTCAGTCAAGCAAAAGGACCCCAAGGCTAAGTGCTTCAAATTGAGAACATATCTAACATCCACATAAAAAAATGCTAGTAATATGACTACATAGATCTTTCTGAACAAAAAAAGGCTTCGTTTTTAGATGACTATAACGAGGGTAGTTTCTCAACTACTACAATCCCCACTCTGTAGATCATGTTATTTGTAGCCTTCTAGGCCGTTGAAAGTATGAGAAACTCACTAAAAAGGCTATACGAGGCAGTTGCTTAAGGTCTCCTTAGTTAACTTCAAGACATATAAAGAACCGCAATTAGAAACAACGGTAGATAATACGTTTAGGGCCTGTATCTTGCATGAGAAGGTCCGATATCTTGATGCTAATAAGAGTTCCTAGTGCTTTGTGCAGTAATAATTATAATATTTAGCTAATCAGCGAGCGGTCTGCTATGGTTAAGCAGAAACCGACTCAAATTGAGCTTACTTTCTTGGCTACTCAGATATGCCCTAGCATGAACGAGAGACCAGTAATACATATTTACAGAAACACTTTCAGAAACACTTTCAGATTAAACAGAATTGAAATCAACTATACTATAAAGCCTCATTTATAACCTTGCTTGCTGCTAACTGCATAACACAATCTTGACTTACCTAATCGCTATGATGTGTTATTTCACCAAGAATAGCTTAGTACTTTCAAGGCTGTTAGTGCTCAATACTTTAGCATGTAGCACTGACCAGAAGCAGGCCATACGATGAGTAGTCCACACACCCAGAGCCGTATCGAGCTTGGCTGCAGAGCCGAAATTCCGGAATTGCGGCATTACGTCGTCCTGTGCTCAACCACATCATCCTTGCTAACCAGACTACGTCCAGTTATCTGCCGTGATTTCGAGTAGGGTTGTTTTCAAGGACTATTGGCTGTAGAACATGATTGCTGCGATAATAAGACGGAACCTTTGCACCTGGCTTTGGGGGTGTCCATCGGCAGTTGAAGAGAGGCGGATAACTGGTCTTGAAAGTGCATTTTTGTAAGATTGTGCCGAGCATAAGCGGGGATCGTCTAGATGAGGCTCTGCTCAGGCTCAGAGAAGCTTCATCTAGTTCATAATACTGAACGGCTGGAAAGATGCTGAGAGGTTAAGTGTATAAAGGGCGTCATGGAATGCGTGTGAGAACGTCAGAGCATTGAAAGAGGCAGTGCAGTTTTACCAATTCAAAGAAATCGTGGAACTCCCTTTCAAGCCACGAGATTACGACTGATCACTTGTCATTATGACTGCCATTGCGCCCATCTCTGCGAGACCCTACCTCCCTAACGGGCTCAGGGGAAAGTACCTCTTGCAGGAACCAAACTTTGTTCACTGCCAAGGGACTTCTGCCGACATTGAATGGGTCCCCAACTATGAGAAGTACATGAAGCGAATCGAAGCACGAAGCGGATTGCCGAATGTCCTGAAAAAGGTCCCAAACGGCTGGCCTCAAGTGCTTGACTCGCCTCTTGCCTGGACATCAGACAGCTTTGACAAGCAAGATGACATGATCTTTACCCTGGATGAGCTCCAGAAGAAAGAAGTCTACGATGCTGTCAAAAAGTTCAAGAGTAATGGTGACATTGCAATTCAAAGCTTCAGCGATGTTCTAATCTTCAACAGGCTTTGATCTCCATGTTCGAGACATCAACCGGGACAACTTCCCATTGCCAACGCTGGGAAGACACTTGGATGCCATGAGCAAGGATGTGCACAACGGGAAAGGGTTTGTGATAATCCGTGGCCTAGACTCGCCTACATCCTCCGATGACCATGACACCATCGCCTTCCTGGGCTTGTCGGCCTACGTGGCACCGCAACATGGTAGACAGGACCAAGACGGAAGCATGATCGGTGAGAACTGCATCCACTGACTCTCCACTCTTGGTGTTGCAATATCTGACCACTTTCCAGTACACATCCTCGATGCGAACAACCCATCGGTCCCCAAGGAGTTGCGACAGTCACTGTACACCAATGTCGCGCAGGCAAGTGAACTCCATCTAATGATGTGTACTTACGCTGATTGAGATCTACAGCCATTCCACTCAGATGTCTTCTGTGAGGTGCTGGCTTTGCAGACGAAGAACTGCTCGCAGAGCGGAGGCAACAGCATCATCGCGTCGGCTTGGACCGTCTACAATGAACTTGCGGCCACCAGGCCAGACATCATTCACACCCTGGCAGCAGGAAACTGGACATTTGACACGTGAGCACTCTAGAAACAATCTCACGGCGACCAGAGGACCGATCGCGATACTGACACCTTTCCAGGTTTGGTCGTGACCCGGCGTATCATCAGCGCCCTCTGCTATTTTTCGAGGATGGCAGGGTCATCATGAACTTCTCTCGACGCCTCTTGACTGGTGCACCGGCATCGCCGCGAACCCCTGGCATTCCACCCATGACAGAGGCGCAGGCGGAGGCTCTCGATGCCGTCCATTTCACGGCGCTGAAGCACCAACTGTCCATCCCGATGCAGCAAGGAGACATCCGCTTCATCAACAACCACGCCGTTCTGCACGGCCGCGATGCTTTCGACGACAGCGACCAGTCCCAGCGCCATCTCGCCCGGCTGTGGCTCCGGCACCCCAAAAAGGCCTGGCGAATGCCCGCGGGGCTGGACATGGCATGGGACCGCGTTTATGCGGAACTCGGGAATGAAGGTAATGAGAATTGGCTGCTCAAGCCTGTGGTAAATACAGACCGACTCATTAGTCGCCAGAAGTCCTGTGGGCAGGGTTGAGGTGAAGCCGCTGCGGTTATCCATGCTCTTGAGATGGCTACGCCCCTTCCACCGTTACTTGAGATTCTACTGCTTTTTGTTGTGCTGTGCGTTAGCTTGAGGATGCGTGCTGGAAATCACAGATTACCATATTTCTCTTTACCCTTCTTGGATGTACCGAGATGTCACTCCTTTGGATTGTTGTTGCAACGATGTGCAGATAATAACGTACATTGCTCAGCCAAATCAAGTTTGCTACTTAGTAATTCTTACTCACCTTCATATGATTCGAGACGTCAGGTATGCCATCAATGCGAATGGTTTTGCGAGCAGCAATTCTTTGGGTATCTATTAAGAGACAACTAACGGCCATTGTTGCCAGTGGTATGCTAATCAAGGAGAGAAAATCCGAGGAAGATCAAACAAAACCTCACACTAAGTTCATAAAGTGTGTGATGGCTTCCACTCGTGGTCAAACAGCTGAGAAACAAAGTAGGAGTCTGCTTCATACTCCCGCGACTCTTTGAGAGCCCTCCATTCGCGTCCTTGGGGACTCGTTAGCTTTGACTGATCACATGGCAGGGTTTTGGGTGACATGGCGGTCACAAGGTACCTTTCGTTGCAATAGTCGCTCTCAGTTCGTTCAAGTACTCTCTCTGATCTTCGTTCAAGGATGATGACTTAATCGGTTCGATTTCTCGGCGACGAGACCAATCAAGTTGGAAAAGCGCGTGTCCCTTGCAACAGTAGTGGAAGTGAGCAAGGAGAGTCTTTGCACCGGCGTGAAACCCTTCTAGAAGACGATAGTTGGAGAAGCGAGTCTATGACATGGTGAGAAAATAGCTTTGCAATGTGAATTCCTGGGTCTCACCCTTAAAGAATATCGAAGAGCAAAATTGCGGTCATGGCCGGTTGCTACTTCGTAGTTGTTCAATAGAATGAACGTGCATAGATAAATGACGAACCAATTTGCCGGCTTATTGGCCTCGATGAGAGCACGCAGTCGTTTCATGACATGACGTGCTAGAGGTAGCAAGATGGATTTGATAACAACTTGGTCCAGCTGGTTGTCCATGACTGGCGTCACCGGAATATGAAGATGGTATGGGCTAGTGTCATCCCAGAACGGGTGGCTAGGGTCGCTGATATCGTGTTCGAGCGTCTCATCGCCAGATACCCTCCATGGTTTCTCGATTAGCCGACAGGCAACCCAGAGATGAAGTGCGTCTTGGAGAAGTTCCGTCTGCTTTGGCTGGAACTGGCTCGATGGTTAGAAACCGCTGCTGTTAGGTGCGAAAGAACGTACCTGGGATTGATTAATGAGGGAAAGAATCATTGTAAATGTTCTGCCTATAATTCGCCCTCTACCTTCCGTCAAGGCCGACACATGCTGGATGACGCTTTCCTTGATGTGGCGTTCCAGCTCGTAACTTGCTCCCTGAACTCCCTGAATATCGGCTAGTGCGTACGGGGCACACTCGAGTGACTTGTTCTCCCCGTTCGGTGACGTCCATTTGTAAGACAAGATGTCGCTTGGGAGAGGAACAAACCTTTTGACCTGGACAGTGATGGATGCGTTTCCATAGCACTGGGTTAGCGTGACCCATTTGGCTTCTTTCGACTGCCAGGTGGCGATTTCCTTCAGACCTTTTCCTAGCCACCTGCGCGACCATACGAAGTCCTCCGAGGGGCCTAGACGGTTAAATTAGTATAATCTCATCCCTAAACCTCTTTGGTCTAACGTACCTAGCCTAAACAGGGAGATGTCCGTGACCTTATACCGGATGCATGGAAGTCTGTTTGGACTTGCTAGTTGACAAGTGACACACGGCTTAGTTGGATCATCAACGTCCGGGAAGCACTTTCTTGGTCAGCTGGGACGACTGTTCGCATGGAAAACACTTACTCTGATTCGATATAGGTGGCAGCGCATGCATGCCTTTCTCATCCGCGTCAACCTGGTTTCCTCTTTCGTCTTCTCATCTGGAAACCGCCGTCGCTTCGCCACCCCGTTTTGTACCGGCCCTCGCTTGATGACTTTGCGATGAACGCGTGCTCTTTCCATCTGCTCTGATTCGGTTTCTTGGATTTGTCCTGTCTCGAATTGCCTGGTATCAATGCAAGGATCCAGCTGTAAGCTTGGAGGTTGGTCGGTCGGATGCTGGCTGATGGCAGGGAGTAATGCCTGGATGTCTACAGTCGCGATAGGAACAGCCGTAATGGAATCCCATGCATCTTGCGTATCGAGTCTGGATGACAACGTATTGGCAGCCCCCAGCTCGTTAGGAGATCGAATAGGCAATTCGGCCACGGCGTTGCACAACAAGGGCAGAGTGTCCGGAGAAGCCGAATCGGAGCTTTGCTCTGTAACACCCCATGATGTTTCTGATGCCGCGTCAAACGCCACGAAAGAACCCAAAGTCGGCTCAGGCTGCGCAGTTGGGTTGGATGTGAAGGGTTGTGTCAGGGTGATGTTTGGCTGATAGGGAAATGGAGATTGGTAGGCACTCGCTAGGTGCGTTTGATCATTGCCATGACTGCCGTAGTTGAATTCAGTTGACTGAACTGGGTTGAATGAAGAGGAAGCGGCTGGGAGCACGGGATAACTCTGAAGTGGAAGACAGGTAGTTGGGTATACTGGGTGGGACTGAGGCGGAAGGGCGGCAGTTGGCTCGCCTGGGTGAGACTGAAGTGGGATATCGTATGGTTCAGGACTCCCGATGCCGAAGACAGGGTAGCTCGGAGCCTGACATGGATACTGAAGGAATGGCGCTTGCGCGGCCAAGAAAGCTTCCTCTGGCACAAGCCGGCTGTTGTTCGCTAGCAGGGGAGCATGCAAGTGCTGGGGAACATCTGGATCGAGCCAGAGGCCAATGCCAATAGAATCTTGCTGGAGAGACGGTGGAAGAGTAGCGGTGACTCGGCTCAGCTGGGGGGATGGGCCATTGGTAGCCTGGTCGCGACCGGTCTCGTGATGGTTGCTGAGATGCGGAGTCGTCATGGCTTCTGGACTGCAGACTTGCTAAGTTGGACAGGGGACGGCAGATCGCAACAGCCGGAGATGACTCAGAGCAACAAAGGAATGGGTACCTGTGAACTGGACTGGAAGAGAAAGGAGAGGCGGCGGGTATGTCGGAGGGACTGGAGTACGACGCAACAAACGCGGCGGGGGAGGTGAGACAATCGCGAAGAATACTTAATATCCCGCGAAAGCTCTGGGCTGTGCCGCTGAATAACCGGGATCCGAGCCATGATAGCCGGTGGCTGTGCAGCTGCATACAATTCGGAGCGTCGAATAGAAGGCTGGCTTAACGCAGCCTGCTGCTGTGAAATGGTGTGAGTCGCAACCGAGACCAGGCGACCAACGATGAGACAGACAACTGATGCCGGTCGAGAGCGCAGCAGCCCACCCTCAGACATTTTCACCGGTCCAAAAGATTCGTGTGTGTCTTACGTGGTATCACAGGGATTAGATGGCACCTACCCGATCAATTAGTTGCAAACGAGGCTGAACGTCTCGGGCGCGTGTGACCTGCAGTTGGTGGCCGTATTCTGCAGTTGCTGAGGCCGTCCGTCGTGTAGCCCAGGCCCCTTGCACGAAGAACCAGGAGAACTGCAACACAAGCCCCGAGCTTCAAGACAAAGCCTCGACTTGCAAGACAGTGGGATGCACAGCCCTGTAACGTGCGAGACGCTGACATGCAAGGATGCATTCTCACCGGTCGTACCTCCTACTCCTGGGCCGCCAGGCCCCGTCCTTCACTGCCCCAGCACAGCGGTTCATGATCGTCCAAGTCGGCTCGTTGCCGCCGGCAGGAGACATGGAAAATTTGAGATTTATTCTACCCTCCCGCTGCAAGTTCGCCTTGCATTCGGCCTTGCATCTCGCCTCGGATCTCAGTTGCGGCTAGCATTACAACCGTTGCAACGCATCCCTGTACACCACTTTGAGAAGCCTTGTGCTGTACGGAGTAGCTGTCGGGCCTCGATCCATTCCTTGACCATGGGTTGGTTCCAGGTCCTCACTGGCTTCTCCCCCTGGCCGAAGTCGACGCCCATCAGCAGCCCTCCGGGTCTTGATATCGCAGCAAGCTTCACCTTCAAGATCGAAAAGAACGCCTTCCTTGCTCAACGAACATCGCAACAGCTGAGCATCCATGGCTCCGCCACCGCCGGGCCATGCGCTGTTATTTGGCACCGGGAAGAGTCCAAGATAACCGCCGATTGGCTCCAAGAGACTATCAATCGATGGCAACGAACAGACGATGTTTTCCAGCCGGGCTTCCTGGAAACAATCGTCTTCGTTCGAGAAGAGCACACTCCTGAGCCTGTTCTCAGCACGGACTCGAGGAAACTATTGGATGACAAGTGGAAGTCTCACGTCGCCTTTGCCGTAGCAGAAAGCCAAGAAATCGCCGAGGGGCCATACTATGCGCGAGACGGAGCCCTTCATACGGTCTGGAGACTCTTCCCGGACACCCATGAAGCATTCATGGCTGCCACACTCCCGCAGAAGGCACCTTCTGGAGCGTAAGCGCACATTTGCACCCCAAAGTTTATCGCTGACGGACCATTGCTAGCTACCAGAGTCTCCCCTACAGCGATGGTCGCCGACTAGTCATCGGCGCTCCCTCTCGTTTGTACTTCACGGCAACCGAGACAAAGCCCCTCAATGGGCTTAGGATCACCGTCAAAGACAATATTGACCTGGAGGGCACCAAGAAAACCATGTCTTCTCGTTCGTGGGAAGAGCTATACCCGGCAAGCAACAGCACAGCCGCCGCGCTGCAGAGTCTCCTTGACCTTGGGGCCATTGTGATCGGGAAGACTAAGTTGAGCCAATTCGCCGAGGTTGAGGCACCCACCGCAGATTGGATTGATTTCCATTGTCCCTTCAACCCACGCGGAGATGGCTATCTAAGCCCAGAGGGAAGCACTGCAGGCGGTGCTGTCGCACTTGCGGCTTGCGATTTCGTAGATATTAGCATAGGCACCGACAGTATGTCAATGTTCTGTTTCTAATCTTCATTCAGACTAACAGCATCGCAGCTGGAGGGAGCCTCAGGGAGCCATCCTCGAAGCAAGGACTTTTCGCTCTCCGCCCAAGTTGGGGCGCCTTGTCCATGGACGGCATATTTCCTCTTGCTGTGTGAGAACTGCCCATGAAGGGTACCATTGAACTGATCCTGACGCTCGCTTAGTGCGCTAGACACGGTTGGGTTTATGTGTCGCGATGTAGACGTTCTTCATAAGGTGACCTCAGCTTGGCTTCCTAAGACAGACGTCCCGACAATTCAGGTGAGTCCGTAACCTTGTATCTTGTTTTGGCATATTTGGCCACTGCAAAAATCAAGCTGACCAAGCGGATACTATTGCAGAAGTTAACTAAAGTCGGCGTGCTCTCTGACTTCGAGTATGGGCCTGGCCCTGCGAAATCGGTGTTTGACGACTTTGTGTCTCGGCTGGAGAAGATAGTCCAGGTTAAATCCACCAACATAAGCCTCAGTGACGATTGGCAACGGGTGAATTCTACTGGTGGCGGTGAAAGTATCGTTGAGTACATTGGCAAGGTGATTATCACTCCTACACATACAGTGTCGTGAGCTGACCAAATCCATTAGCAACAAACAATGAAAGCCATCAAGGCATTTGACCTTCGGCAGAACACCAAGAAGTTTAGAGTAGATTATCAGGAAACCTTTGGGAAGGAACCATACGTGAATCCTACTATCCGCGTGAGATGGTAACGTCCCCTAGTCCTCGGTTTGGTGAAGTTATTCTGATGATTACAAGGACCGAGGCAGATAACTCGACTGCAAATGAACAACAGGAAGCACTGGCACGCAAGAAAATATTCAGTGATTGGTTCCTTGACTCTATATTGTCAGTAAGGGTCCCCAAGGAGCTCACGGCCATTACAGTCGTTCCTATCTCAGAGGCGGAGCCGGAGTATCGTGATGATTACCCAGAGTAAGATGGCTTGCCCCACCAATTTTCGAATCTAATGTTGACCATATTGTTACAACAGGGGACCTTGGATGGGCGGTTCTGGCTTCCACCAGAACTTTCTCTCTTCGCTTACGGGCTGTCCCGAGGTTGTTATACCAAGTAAGTTTTCGTATTTCACTGCAGATGAACATCACTCATGGAGACTGTTGTGTAGTCGGTCAGATTCCTTACCAGTCTCGGGTGACAAAGAGAACAGAGTTTTTACCTGTTGTAGTTGCGATACTTGGCCCCCCAGGTAAGCTCATGATAAGCACCCGACCATGCGCGAAAGCTTACACTTCATAGGAACAGATATCGCACTCACAAAATTCGCAGCCGATTTACTGCATAAGTCCGGCCTGCCGACTTCTGTCAAAACGGGAAGCGTGGCTTTTCCTCTGGACTGAGTTGGACCCTTTTCTGTTTTTATGAACTAGTAGAGAGCGGCGGGTAAAAAGCTCGAGCTACAAGCTACATGAACTAGTTATGAGCATTAATTTCAACGATATATGACTCGCTGTGTCCACATAGTGAGTACCAGATCATAGCCTGTTTTGCACATCTGCCTAGGCGTTGTAATTTCAATTTCCACCGTCAGGCTGACAGGCCAACCTCGTCAACTCCAAGGTCATGGATGGCCCTGGCAAGGTGACAAGCCACATTATATTATAGTGAGGCTGGAGGTAGGATCTCTCTCACCTGCGACTTTTATCACCGGTCCCTGTATGGCAGTGCAATTTGTTGTTAACCATGACTCATGAGGTTTCTCCTATAGACTTTCTTTCACTGGTCAGAGAAGAGCTCACTAAATTCCTTCGCCACTTTGCAACGCCTCCTTGGGCCCATCACCGGTCGTGTTTGTGTTTTTGTCGTCTATTCGAGGCTAACGGTTTGCTGTTGAAGTGAAGCTAACCTGAGCTTATGTCTTGGAACATTTAACAATGAGCCACTCAACGCCATCGTCGGCTTTCTTGCCTGGGACCGGTGAAACAGAAATATACCTCGACGCCGGTGGGAGAGTCGGAGGCCAGCTTGCTATATAATATGACTCTACGTCGTCCTTTTCCGCCTGAGAAACCCTACCACTCAGATTGATTCAAAGAGAAGTCAAAGATGTCGAATTCCAACCCCTCAAGCACTACACCTACCGACCCAGGGCAATACGTTTCCCCGAGATCGTACACTGAGCTTATTGCTGGAAATGGTGAGTCATGAAATGTATGGAAAAAATAAATATTCGTTAACAAAACAAGGCAACTTCAAGATACCGATGTATCCTCGAGAGAGCAAGGAGAAGGCCCAGTCGAAGAAGCAAAAGTCAACGAGGAAGAAATGATCATGCAAAGTTCTAAATCTCAGTACAAGGAATATAATTCGGGGGGATTTCGAACGGACCGCAATTGGAAATTGGGGGAGGACGGAGGGCGTTTATACTTGTGGCAATGTACATATGGGGCATTATATCTGATGTTGGATCGCGTACGGCAA